>JAROYC020000012.1:7052784-7096264 GCA_029619255.2 Dynastes hyllus
GTATATTTGCCGCTTCACGACGTAATAGACAGTGGTTTTGGTCCTCGTCCTAATAATTACATATTTAAATTACCTATGTTTACATACATATATGCGCCCGGCAGCCGATTGCGAACCGGCGCGTCCCTCTTGGCCCGCTCTACTATAGTTGCCTTATTTTGTGTTAGTTCGTCTCATTCTGCAGCTACTTTACATCGTAATTGCATTCCTTTTACGTTGTCTCCTGTAGCGGAAGGGGAGTTGGTCAAAATTATGACTTCTTTTGCAAATAATGGCGTTTCTGGTGAAGCTGACATGACTTTTGCTAAGCCGCTAGCTTCTATCATTTATCAATTAAGACGTCGGTATTTCCTACTAGGTGGTAGCGTGCAAGAATCTGTCTTGTACACAAAAAAAGGCATTAAAACTATGGTCAACAACTATAGACCAATAAGTATTTTATCTAACTTTGCTAAAGTATTTGAGAATATCCTTTTTTTCACCTTGTGTGAAACATTAAATCGTTTATTTCTCCTTATCAACATGACTTTATTCATGGCAGATCAACTGTTACTCACCTTGTAACTATGCCTCAGTTTATTTGTCAAGATTTGGATAGGCAAGGTCAAGTTAACGTGATTTACACAGATTTTAGTAATCCCTTTGTTCATTGATCATGGTTTTTACTTACAAATTATCAGCGTTTGGATTAAGTACATCGTTCTTAAGACTGATTTACCTTTTTAACTGCCATAACTAATCCATTATAAGGGATATACATCCAACTAGTTTTTTCCCGAAATCTGGTGTTCCTCGGGGTTAATGGGGGCCCTGCTATTTTATCTAAAATGATTTATTAAGATTGCTTCCCCGGCTTGCATATGCTGATGACTGATTTGGCCACGCCCCCAACAGCAGCTCGTCGTTTATACGGTTACATAAAAGCCTCAGGTACTTCGACCTTCCATTAGCGCGGTACATGTTGTTTAGAAATGTTGGTACGTCGCGCAAAGGGCGGCGGACAAAGAGAGAATTTTTAGCCGAAATTCCTGACTTAACGTATGATGGCCCAAAATTGAATGTGTAGTATGTAATGTCCCGTTGATGAGTTGGTCCCAAAAGGGACTGTCTACGGCACGTAAACAGTGAACGCATGCTTAAAAAAACTTGCACCGAGACAATGACAAATTTATATTTAATTTATGTGTTACCTTTATTGTATGAATATACCGTTTAATTTACTAGGGCAAGAAGCGTTGTCTTGTTTTGGAATAACTATTCGGAATATAAATTACCAAGTTGGACATCGTTAGAAGGATAGGTGCCATCTGCTCGTGAATATGTTGAAAAAGAAAAATTAAAACGGAGTTGAAAGAAAAAAAATGTGGTTATGTGTGGACGAAACGACAGATCGTAAAAAACATTCGGTCGTTAATATAATGGCACGTAAAATGGAACCGCATCAATCGTCACCTTCAATTCTATTAGCTTCCAGACGAATACAACAATGTACTGCCGAAGTAATTGTAAAGTTAGTGTTAAATACATTGGGAAAAGTTGGGAACTTTAAACAAACCAATTGTTGATGTTTATGGTGATGGTGTCGCAAACATTTTTTTTGTGGGCCCGGTCTCTTAAAAAACGGTTTTTTAACTTTACGTGTAAAATTCATGCTCTCAATTTTGTGGCAGATAGTACCAAAAAAATATTATCCTGAGGAGACGCTTTAAAAAGCGCATAAAAAAAAAAAGGTTGTCAAATCACCAAAACCCAAAAAAAATTTTCCCAAAAATTTTCCCCACAAACTGTGCCCCCATTGCATTGAGCCACCGAACCTATTTTACACGTCGGAAAAATTTGGTTTAAAATGCTGCGTTTTAAATTATCAAAATATTAAAAATTTAAAATTTTTCTTGATCCGGGGAAGCTGCCGCTATTAAGAAAAGCCAGTCGAAATTTCAAATAAGAAAGGGTTTAAAAAACGTTTTAAAAAATTATTCACAAAAATTATTTTAAGGGCGGAAAAAAAAAGTTAAAGATCCTTTGCCGTTAGGGGAATCTGTAAATAGGCAACATGTTTCAAAAAACCCAGGGCGCGATAGAAGACGCAAAAAATTTTTGGTTTAAAAAAATTTTAAAAAGGTTTTAGAGAAAGATTCTGATTTTGGAAACATTTAAAACTTTGTGAAGGGGGTCAAAGAACCTTTAAAAGTTGTTTCAAAGAATATTTTAATTACGCAAATATAACATCACTACTTTGTGGAACTTCGTTCTTTTGCTTTTAAAAAACACATTTTTCCTCGCGCCCCTCGGTCTGTCGAAACAACTGTTGAAACATATCTCTTTTGCAGATATTTAACAGACATTATTCACTTTGCGATTTCAGGGAAAGGACTTTTAAAAGGGGAAGTTTTTTGAGACCATTATTTTATTTTTATTTAACAACTACGCGAAAGTATTTACGACAGAAAACATCTACACAAATAGTCGGGGGAACCCGACGCCTAATCGAAACAACGCCGCTGCCCGTTGGCGCGCGTGGCCAACTCTACTGATGACATTAAAATCTATCTCTAATTGGGATGATATTATATGCATGCAGAATAATATTAACCATATTATTGCTTGGTGCGACGAATTTTTTGGGTTGAACTTCAAATGTTGTTTTTTGTCTTTTTTTCGGAAACTCAATCATTCCTTCTACGTACGGGATAAATAATAGATTTTTGCCCTTTTCCCCTTCCTTTTCTTTGCCACTCTCTGGAAAGAATATCTTGATGCCTCACCACTCGCTACAATGTGTCGGTCAGCGGATTTTCATTATTCGGATATTTTTTTTAATAATATGAATCAACAGTTATAAAGGCATTTTGCATTTATATATTTTTTTATATTTTTGTCCTATTATTGGTTGTAAAACTGTTGGGCAATAAACTGATATTATTATTATTATTATTATTATTATTTTTATTATCTTATAAGAATTAAAAGTCCTCTTAGCTGTTTTCTATCACTAGCCGAGGGTTGAACAACGTATAGGATGATATTGTGCACACAGCGCGTCTTTGCGACCAACAAGTCGAATCAACGCACAGATCACTCACTACACACACAACCGGACCCGTCTATATTAATTCATTACGCTTTATATATATCTCTCCGACGTATATAATCGTTTTTCCGACGGTTATTTAGATTCTATCCGTCGACTCGCCTTAATGGCCTTAAAGTCGGTCTTCGATCGTCCGCTAAGCTATTCTCTCATCTCATTTCTATAAATATTTATCGAGTTGGCGAATTAAAACTTTTGCTTTAATCGTAGAAGGCGGTGACGATACACAGAGGCATTCACACAGACGTAAATCCGCATATACATTTATATACAGTTCGCTCTTGGGTTCATCTGGGTTGCGAAGAGGTTGCTCTATCTCTTGTTTCAGCTCTTTCTCTTGCGAGAAACATCCTTCCTTCTCGTCGAAGCTCATCTTTTCGAACGCGCGATGCCCTTTTGTTTCGTCGTCCGTTGCCGATGCGCGATTGTTCCGGCAGACGATTTGATCTAAATTGTGCATTTTTAAGTAGTTATTTGGAAGAAACCGCTTTCCGACAGTTTTTGAGCGAGCTACCGCTTCAAGTTTATGCCATAAAAAGGAGGATGGAACTATTCAGGTTTTAATTCGAAAACAATTTTATTCGGATGGGATTTAAGAGACGCAGCAAGTATATTGGGAGTGAAAGGTTATGAACAACAAATAAATCTCGTTGAAAGAACAATTTCCGTTTCATACTTCGCCAAGTTATGGCATCTTTGGGGACTTAGATTGTTGGTGACAACGTTTCGGTTACTTTTATACGGCGAGATTCTAAAGTATCAAAAGCTAAGATCGATTTCTATTTTTTGTGAGCCAACTTTTGCCGTTATCGGTAGTTCAATTGTATTTCCGGTTTTACCGGAAGTGACATCAACTTTCTTATTTTGAATAGATTGCCCTATATATTTCTACGTTTCTGGAAAGGTAATCGAAAGGCGAATCCGACAATACCACACATGTTATACTTTAACTTCAGAAATATGACGATATGCAGCAATAAAGGTTTTGGTTATCTGTTTTTGTTGTTACGCAAAGTAGGCTAGGAAAGAGCGCAGTGGCTTTTTATTATTCTAAACATTTCCAAAACGTAAAATCTATGATCTTACAATTCGAACCTGACAACGCTACTATTGAGAAGAGCCAGAAAGGATTTCTAGATGCTTCTGTTGAAATAGATTTAAAAAGTATTAGCAACAATTATAGACGATTACTAGACGCAATTGAAAAATTGAAAAGTGCTGGGTTGTCGTTAGTAGAATCAGTGCAAATCGTGGACGCTACACGGTATAAACGACGCAAAAAAAGGTCGCGTTATAGCAAAGTTCGACAGTGTTTAAAAAAAAATTACGATTATATGAGATTAAGACAAATGTGTGGTGTTGCATCCGACTGACCCGATTCTCTAGCGAAGACTAATTGTGCCCGGTTTACTTATCACTCTCCCTATGTGCGAGTAATACTTGAAAATTCTCTATAAATCTTAAAATTCTCAAACACTTCCAGTCATACCCATAGCTTTGTAGATTGCATTAGAATCCTCCAAAAAAATATATTTTATCCCCAAAACGATGAAGACACAGAAGTAATGATAGAAGCAAAAAGAAACGAAAATGCAAAAAAGAAGTAAAACAAAAGAACGTATGCATCTAGCCGCCTGACGCAAAAGCAAGGGAGTCGGTCAAAATTCGGAAGCCATTAGCTATTTCAATCGTTAAAATTCTGCGTATTAGTCGATTCTAACGGGTCGGCGAAACAAAAGACGACGCGGCCGCTGCTCGGACAAAAGACTTCGACGATCGGCGTTTTTATCGACGCTCTCCCCTTTCTCCTTTTTGCCCTCGCCGGTATCTACCTTTGCGATCCGCAAAAATATGCGCATAATGTCCGCTACGGCGAAGGCGGACGTTCTGGGACCCTTTGACGGGGCATCAAAAACCACCGGCAGATTGATGGAAGGCTGTCTCATTTGTTGGGCCAAAAGCTTTCGCATCGTTTGTATGTGCCCGTTTTACTTTACAACATGTTTCGACACGGATAAAATACGTTTTGGAAGCGGTAGGAGTTGTTTAAGGCGAGGAGCAAATCAGTGGTTGGATAAAGAAGTCAATGGAATTGTATTTTTGTTTAGTAATAATAATAATATGATTTATTTTTCAATGTATAACCTACATACATACCAAACATTACTACAAATTATTAATGGAATTATCAAAAATGCCATCATAGCGTAGGTTTGCTGCTCGGCACGTGGTTACAATTGGAAATGCTTGTAAGAGAAAGGGTAGTGGGAAGGTGGAAGAAGTGCGATAGGAAATCCTGTAAGTGTAGAAATTGAAACAGTAGAGGAGGTAAGGGGAATCAATCCGGCGATTACACGGCTTCCATAGAAATCTGGCACCCATTATCTCTCGACGATGATTCAAAGAATGAACGTCATGAATTTCCAAAAGTACTCTGTAGTCCACACCACGTTGAGGATAGATTCCAGTTTATTTAAAGGAAAGGTACTACAAGAATTTTCGCTGTATTTTTTGTACGTTTAATTGTAAATAAATATAGCGTGGAGGCCAGACTTGCGAAGCAGGCTACTGAAAAACTGAAGAACTTGCAGCAACGTACAACTAAGCTTAAGGTTTCTGAAGCTGAATTACAAACGTAGTTTACATGGTGGGAAATGTTTGAACCGGAACCAAAGTACACTTCAAGATCCTTAATATTTTCAGTCTTTCTCAAGACATCACGTCCGTCCTATGGCGTAAATAGATTTTATGTATTTAGTTTTGCCAATGTATGACATACAGGCGCATTTCCTAATATCTAATTTTACGAGGGATGATCGTAAAATAAGGTTCCCAACGCCCTACAGCAGCAATAAGACGTGTTAGGCGAAATCCGACAACATTGGCGTGTGCAGCAGCTCTCCCACTCTATATACGTACCACTCCCGTCTCGCTACGCCACTCGGTGTTGGCTAAGCAGCCGTCCGAGGTGGAACTCCCGATCGCCGCTACCGCTAGGTGCGAAACTCGCGCTGTGATACATTTTTTAAACGCGAAAGGGGTTTCACCTATAGACATTCATCGTCAATTGACCGAAGTTTATGGAGAAACGTGTATAGCTATTCAACACGTCTGCAAATGGTGTAGGGAATTCACTGGAGGTCGGGCGGAAATTCGCGATGAAGAGCGGAGCGGAAGACCATCAGTTTCAGAGGAAATCGTTGAAAACGTCGAGAGCATACTGCTTGAAGATCGGAGGGTCACCATTGGTCAACTCGCTCTTCGGATTCCTGAGATTTCCAACACCACAATTGAAAAGATTTTGATTGGCGGCAGAATTTTGCGACATGGGGATACAGAAGTTGGAGCACCGTCTGCAAAAATGCTTGGATAGAAATGGCGATTATGTCGAAAATAGCTTAAGTTTTTACCTTTAAAACGATGTGTAATGTTAAGGAAATAAAGAATGCTGTCTATTTTTAAAAAATATGGGAACTTTATTTTACGGTCATCCCTCGTAGATTTAATTTGCAGCAGCATTCAGTTATCATATTTAAGTTATGTTGTACATGCAAAACATCATTTCAGATTCTTATGCAGGAGTAAATCTTCAAATCATCTGCGTATGCTAGTACAGAGCATGTCAAAGAAGAAAGCAAGTCACTCAGGTACAGTATAAACAGTAATGGTCCTAAATTCGAACCCTGAGGTACTCCAGATGAAGGGCAAAACTTCAGCGATATGAAACACGTAACTCCTTCTGTCGCTCAAATATGAACACAGCCGTTTGAGTACATCCAAACTGAATCCAAAGGTGTTAGTAATATTAATAGCAAGTATTCTTACACAAGATACTTTTTCAAAATTTAAAGCTAAATGTACATTTGTCACTGGAGATACATTTTTATTCCAGTATGTAATAAAACCATGCATGATTTTGATTTATCATTTAATTAAAATTTAATAAAATAAATATAGTTTCTGAGCTATTGAGTCAAATAGCGAAGAGTAATGTTGAGCTTGGGGTGCTTTACGCCCCGCTAGTGGGCGATTAGGCAGCTTAGCTACCGTTGTTCTTACAATAGATCGGTCTACAAACCCACAAAGCTTCAACGAAAACGGTGAGATGCACTTACTTGTGTTTCCTTGTAACAAGAACATCGAGGACTGCTTTTGATTGAAAATATTGATACAAATAAATCGATTATATGATATAGAGTGTTATAGAAGCATCAATAGCTCTATTAACGTTATTAAATTCTTCAAGAATGACCAATTTGTCTGTAAGATATCATATTATCAAGTTTAACGGTAAAGAGGAAATCTTGAAGGGATTATTCTTACAATAGATCGGTCTATAAGCCCACAAAGCTTCAACGAGAACGGTGAGATGCACTTACATGTGTTTCCTTGTAACAAGAACATCGAGGACTGTTTGTGATTGAAAATATTGGTACAAATAAATCGATTATACGATGTAGAGTGTTATAGAAGCATCAATAGCTCTATTAACGTTATTAAATTCTTCAAGAATGACCAATTTGTCTGTAAGATATCATATTATCAAGTTTAACGGTAAAGAGGAAATCTTGAAGGGATTATTGTGGTTTTATATCCTTCTCGTAATATAAAATTTGCTCTCTTTGCTTACAACTTTAAAAATGATTTTTAGATGCTTTGTGAGTTCTAGATTATATTAATTTTAAGCGACAAAATAATCATTTCAGCGCAATTTAAATGTAAATACAATCCATATCTATATTTCGAAATAATCCAATCTGGCTAGTCAACCAAGAACGCCGTCCAACAGCAATAACAGTAGTAAATCTCTTCCTTCTTACAGACGTTAGTTTAATCATTCCATCCCCTTTATTAATTAAAATTTCTTGTCCCATAATACGAACTAACAATACATCTCCCCAAATACACCCCCTTCCACCCTCACACATCCTCTAAAATCTACGCGCTAGCAAAGTCCACCATATCTCATCTACGACTATCGTTCCTGGAGACAAATTTACAACCGCTTCCCTGAAACAAACGCTTGGTAAATGGTGGTTTCCTTATCAGTGGGGGGTAGACCGCTTAAATACGGTCCTTCGGGGAGGACCGGTTACCGAATGGTACAAACAAATAAGTCTATGTCACCCGCGTTCAACGCGACAAGGTCCGGCTTTGTTCTTCTAATGTTCTGGAGCGCCAAGCTTCCTTTTGCATGCCTCGCACAGAAGGAAGAGGAGTAAGGCGGGGGAGGGAATATAGAGGAAAGTTTATTACGCGAGATAATGTTTGTATTAATGATCTTTGTAATGGTTATGAGCGGTGCCTTACCCTCTTGTTTCTTGTCGTTTCGGGTGAGTGAATGGAATTGGTTTAATGATGTCAAGTTTTGGTCATTTTTTTTTTTATAAATTAATAGAGGATTTTTAATCGATATCTAGATATATAGGAAGATTATTCTGAATATGTTCAACAGGAGAAACACTGGAAGAATCTTCTGTTTGCAATGTTTTAAGAATAGAGTGCACCTTTAGATTCTGCATTAAACATAATAATTGAATTGCTATGCATCGGAAATGTTTTGACTTGATTTGATTATTATAATATCCTTGTCCAACACATTGGGGCCCTATCCTTCACTACATCGTTCATATCTCTTAATCTATTTAGGGCGTTTTCTAGCAGTGCTTTCATCCTATCGGTTGTCATTCCATCATCGACTGGCGTCTTTCCTAATTTTAATTTTTGTATAGCTTCATTTATTTCTTCAGTTTGTTCTTCCTGTTGTTCTGATTTTATTTTACCTTCTTGTTTTTTGTCTGTTAAATTTCTGCCTTCTAGGAGTTCATTAAAGTATTCTCTCTGAAAATGTCTCTTTGTCTTTAATATTTTTAATTGTTTTCTTTTTTTCTCATATTTCTCAATGTTCCAAAAAACATCATTTGATTATCTTTATATGCATCTTTCAATTTTTCTCCAAATATCCGCCACTTCTCATTCTCTTCTTTAAGGATTCTATTGACGTGTCTCTTCTCTTGTTTGTATTCTTCATAGTCCGCTTGTTCTCTCGTGTGCGGATATTTCTTCCTTTTACCTTTTTCCCTGACCATCGAAGTAGAACCACTTAAAAATATTATGGTTTTGTGGTAAGATTAAAAAAAAACAGCTGGTAATGTTGGCAATATTATATAACATCCACAGAAGTATAATTTGAACATATATTTACTAATATTTTCTTGCTCCTTCTTTGTGTTTTATTATTTCCTCAATCCTTTTTGGCGTAGTGCCAATGCAGCTTTTTACTGTGTTTTCTTTTTAAATTTGGTCGCTATTATGCCATACATCTTCAATATGTAATTCTTTCTTTGTAGTTGAGTTTCGTGTACTTACGATGTTTTTCAAGACATTCCACACATTTTCAATTGGGTTTATGTCTGGTGAATTGCCTGGCCAAGGTAGTACACGCAGATTTTTAGATTCAAGATATCGCATTACACTTTTTACCTTACGACACAGTGTATTGTCTTGTATGAAAGTATATGGTGCTTGAGTGGGATCCAATGAACCAATATAAGGCATTAACTAGTTTTGTGAAACTTTCAAATACAGCTACCACCGTCCACATAAGTATGCCGATGAGCCGTGAAACGGCGAAACGCGCGTTCATACATAGTGGTTGGCAGTAGTTGGTTCATTACTATTTAATACCTCTGGCAGGTGAAGCCATCAATCAAGCTGCTACTCTCACAGAAAAGTGGAGCATTACGAGTTGTTCACTTCTGCAGAAGTCGATATAGCTATTAATTTCGACATTTTCAGTGAGTATTTTTGATTATGTAGATACTCTCATCCATACTTGTACAAACATAATTATTATACGAACGAATGGCAAGAGACGTGATTCATAGCAGGTGGATAATTGGTTTATTGTACCCCTAAGCATTATTTTTATAACCCGCAATTATCTATGGTCATAATGTATTAGTATTATTAATAAATATTATTATAAATTTAATATTTCTCAAGTGATCATATTTCCAGGGCAAAGGACTGTACCCTTTCTTATTGTTACTGCTGTACTTCTTTTGTCAGTACACCAGTTTGTTCTTTTAACATTTCTTCCATTTTTCTTCTATGTTGTTCCCTTCGGTTTCCTTTCCCAGCATTTCTTCACATGTTTTTTGAAATTTTTCTCTTATCTCTTTTCGCCTAAGTTCGCGGCATTTAATTTCTGTATTTGCCATTCTTCTTTTATTTTTCCTTCGACTCCCTTTTTTCTTAGCTTTTTAATTAAAACTTCTTAAAATTGCAAAAAAAATTTTCATTTTTTTCAACTCTGAAACGTGAAAGCTCCCAAATTGGAAGAGCTGAAAGACTAGTGTTAGTCGCAATCGATTCAGTGGGCATTTTTTCTTGTAAGTCTCGTTTCTTCGATTTTGATGGTCCGAAAACTTCCATCGAGGATAGCTTAAAAACGGTTAGAACTATTGACAAAACCAAAACAGAGGCGTATTCAGCGAATCAAGAACTAAAGGATGAAATGGCTCGTTTCCAAATTTTTCCAATTCTTTAGATTTTTTTTTTAGTTAAAATAATATCAATTGTTTTTAATTTGCACATATTTCAAATTAATTCCTCCCATTCCACGGAAAAACAGAGAAACCAGCGCTTTTTTGAAGTTCTCTTTATACCCGTCAACGCATATTTTCCGCGGCAAAAAATTATCCATGCACCCAAAGAAAAAACGCCCGTCTATAGTCGATTAATTCGGGTTTATGTCGCCTAGAGGGCGCTGTTGGCGTTTCGAGCCGAAAGCGCGGTATGTCCGCAACGCGCTAATGACGTAATAATAATGGTTCATTTACAATTAATAAGTCGTAAAGCTAAACGATGGGCGTCATATTGTTTCGACGAAAGCAGACGTTTTTCGCGTCGAGTTATGTTTCACCGGCGGAGGGCGTTCATTTCGTCGCTATACTGTCGTCCCTCGATTTGCATTTCATTAACATATCGAACGTAATGCGTTTTTGAAACGGGCCGCTCCAGTTTGAATGTGTATGTGTTGAATTGGGGGCTGTATTTTGGACGGGGTAGAGCATTAGCTGTTTGGAAGAAAGCTTTGGTAAAGTGAGAATTGTTTGTAAACGTTAAAACTAAGTCTTGAAGGATTAGAAGCGTTATATTGAGGATAATTACACTTGATATCTAAAATATATATTCTTTAGATTCTCCGTAGTGTTTCTTTGTGAGTGGTTTCCGTAGTTCTCCTTCTAAATGGTCACATATTACTTCGTTTACTGAAAATAAAACTTGAAGATCTACACAAATCCTGGGCACCGCATCTTAAGATTTGCGAAGAAGGCGTAAGGCACTGAATTAAAGGAACAAGAAGAACTTTACTCTTCGGAATACCGATGATGTGGAGAGAGCCTAACAACCATACAGACGATTGCCTATTTTTGCTTCGAGGCATTAAAGAATTTTATAACACATTGTGTATCCAAATAAGCTAGTTATTTCACTTGGTGCTTATATAAACCCGCTGACTGGAGAGTTTTCGTAGACTCGTCAAAAAGAAGCCTTGCTTAAAACTGTTCCTTTATATTACGACAACTTTTGTGCTTTTGTTCCTGTTGCCCATTCAATCCAATTGATACAGAATTACGAAATCTTCAAGAAATTCTTATGGGAATAGACTACTACTCATTGGATACTATGCGGCGACCTAAAAATGTTAGGCCTATGTTTAGGTCAACAATCTGGATTCACAAAATATCCATGTTTTTTATGTGAGTGAGATAGTAAAGCCAGAGACCAATAACTGGGTAAAGGAAAATTGGCCAACAAGAAAGCATTTAACGCCTGGTAACAATAATGTGCTGCATGAAACTCTAGTTGATCCTGTAAAAGTATTATTGCCTCCACCTCGTCTAATGAAGCAATTTGTTAAAGCGTTGAACAAAACAGGTTGATATTTCCAATTCTTTTGCGAAAAATTCCCTGATCTATCAGAAGCGAAGGCTAACGAAGGTATCTTTGTTGATCCTCAAATTAGAATCCTAATGAAAACTAATGAGTTTGAAACGGTAATGAGCATCAACGAAAAAATGCGTGGAAAACTCTTATGGATATTATTTCTAGGAAATAATAAAAACCCAAATTATGTGGACAATGTAGAGAACATGTTGGATACTTGCTTGTTCCTCCTCTGTGTCTTATTATTTCCTCAATCCTTTTTGGCATACTGCCAATGCAGCTTTTTATGTTTTTTTTTAATTTCGTCGCTATTATGCCACACATCTTCAATTGTTGTTGTAATTCTTTCTTTGTAGCTGAGTTTCGTATACTGACGATGCGTCTCAAGACATTCCACACATTTTCAATTGGATTTATGTCTAGTGAATTGCTGACCAAAGTAATACACACAGATTTTTAGATCCAAGGTATCGCATTACACCCTTTCGCCTTATGTCTTGAATGAAAGTATATGGTACATGAGTCGGATCCAATGAACCAATATAACACACTAAATAGTTTTGTCAAACTTGTTTATATTGTTTTTGTTCCATTGTTCCGTTAACGAAATACAGTGGTTCCAGTCCTTCCGTCATTCGACCAGCTCCAAGCAACCCCATACCATGATATTATCAACCTCATCTTTAATAATTTTGGTGACATTATTGCTTTTTCATCAGATCTGCAAGTCAGCGACGTGTAAGTCTTGACGTTTAGAACCCCATACCTCAAATTTTAATTCAACAAGAACAAGAACACCATCCTCCATTGACCTTGTGTCCTAAACTTGTATTTATCCCACTTAAGCTAATCATCGCTTCTCGTAGTAGCTCGTGATCGTCCACAGCGTGTTTGGCTCTGTAATTGCCCTGTTTCTTCTTCTCCTTTTACCATCCGGCGCACATAATACTCAAAAATTTCTACTTGCGGTGCAATGGGAATATTAAATACAGTGATTTCGTAAAAAGCACAAGTTTTGGATCTAGTCTTGATGTCCATTTCCTTTCTTTTCTGCGTATTCAATAACAACTGGTACAATTTAATCACTTCATAATCAACGAATTTTTTCTAGACTTTCTGAGGAACAAGATAAGAGTAATGGCTTTAAATATAGACACATAGATATTTCCTAATTCAATTTTATCAATTTTAGTTAATAAACGAAAATATTATAGAAATCCAAACATTACAAATCCCGAAATACAAAGTAAAGAAGCACATATTTGAACAAGTACCGAAGCATTCTCCCTCATACCACATAAAACATCCTATTGAATGCCCAACTCCGCTTCCTCATCCCTCGCTAACCGCCACCTAGCGTTCTGTTCGCTAACTTGCACGTGGAGGCAGCGACAGCGACGCCCAGGACGAAAAAAATTGACAAATGAGACCATTAGCTTAACATTTAGCTTAATACCTAGACGGGCAATCGCCTATGTCGACTGAGTGAGCGGTCCTTTTAATCCTGACGTATTTCGACGTGATGTTTTCGTTAGTCGTATTTGTTTGTTGCCCATGGCGCAGTACGTAGGATAATACCTCTGCCGGTATCAACGTTTCGGATAAATAGTACTGATGATGAGTGTAATTTTTCTTCGGGTGAGCTTTAGGAAAGATGAATTAGCGACAATTATAGCGAGTTAAAATTGGTACAATGTTTTCGACGAGATTTTTTTTCCAAGAATCTTGTCGAAACGGGATTTGTTTTGCTGTTAACCGAATCCAGCTGTTTTAATAGATGTTAATAATGGAATTTTAACGAATAAAGTTATTAAGAGTACAACTAGTTATTACATATTGTTAACCAAAGCCTTCAATTCAGCAAATATTACATCTACAGTGTGAGTCGGGGGAACGGACCAAATTCCAGGAGTGTATTGTATCGTTACCAACGATATACACAAAGCCGGCGCGCTTTCACGTCAGCAGGCTATGACGTATTATGACATAGGCCATATAAACGCGTTTACACACTGAGACTATCTCTACGTTTTGAATTGGTTTATCTAAATTATATTGGTTTTATTTTAAAAAATACCGTGTAGTGATATTTCCAGCCTCTTTGTTGGTAGTACCTGCAATGTTTTACCAGTGTTGTGTAAGCGATAAAACCTATTCTGAGACGATAAAAACGAGATAACCTAACCTAAGATGGCGTCGGTTGTTTTGTATGAATTGTTTGTGAGTTACACTTTATAAATAAAAGAAGATATTATTTATTTTTCAACAGCTACAGATTCAAGGACCGGTGAAACTATAACTGTAAGTTTAAAAACTTGTGCTTAAAAAAGATACTATTCCAACTCAATTTCTAACTGTCCGTTGTATTTAACAAAAAACGTGAAAATGTTACTGTTCAAATAGTTTTATATTCTTACGTCATATTTAACAAAATTATTTTTGAACACGAAGAGATGTTTTTAAGTGTGTGTAATACACGTTTCAATACAATATATTTTAAATTATATCACCGAACGTAGCCATTTTGGATGCTGATATATGTAAATGTCATATTCACAGCAGTAAACGTATTGCAACAATTATAATAACTTGTTCTACAAATACCCTATTTAAAAATGACTGTAGGAAACGTAATAATAGATTAGGTAAAACACCACATAATAGGAAAGATACATAGATTAAGTAAAACGCCACATAATAAGAAATTTTAAATTTTCTCGTGAAATTGAACAAAATTTCAATTACCGTGTCATTTCAACCTTAATTTTGACCAAATACATGGGATAACTACCGTTGTTCTTAGACTAGATCGATCTATAACCCCACAAAGTTTCATTTAATTCGGTGAGATGCACTGACCTGTGTCCTTGTAAACTCCAATAGAATTTAGTCTTGTTTTCATTTATAAACCTAAATTGTAATTTTATAATTCTATTCTATCCTATATAATACGTTACAGTAACCAAATTTTTAAGAATACCTCCAATATAACGACCGCAACAAGAGAAGCACGTCATGCACGATTTATATTACCAAAAATCTCTGGACAGGCAACACACGCGTTATGTAATATTGAAGGACAAGCTGTTATGAATTCTTATAGGGTAGTTTATAAACCATGTAACTTTTTTCGCCTTTCGTGAGGGTGGAAAGTCCCCGAAGTGCTCCAGGTCCTCTGAATTGTACAACGCTTTTAGTGAATTCCTTGTTCTGTTACCTTTCACATTTCTTAAAGATTTAATTTATGATTTATGATACGAAAATATCCAGAATTCATTTGAAAATCGCTGTTTAAACACAGAAGCATCTGTAAAATCGCCTTATTTGTGGATATTTTGAAAATTCGCAACTAAAACATACACCAGTAGCTTTCAAACACATCCTCGTTAAAAAACCTTCATTACAGAACGTATAAATCCAATCTAAAGATCTACCTTACTAGGATTTTACTTGAAATCAACATAGATTATCACCGAAACAGTTTTAGGACCTTTTCTTTTAATATAAGAGCTTACCGAGCGGCGAAATTGACCGCAATAGCGTTAGCGTAGCTTTCAGCAACATCTGGCCGGTACAAGATGAGAATATACGGCCTCTCATCAAAAACTATTTCATGCTATTCGCGAAATTCACGCAGAAGTCCCAGAGACACCGCACGCGGTCGAAATGAAAAGATTTATAGGGAGTACAAGGGACGACGTACGGTTGGGAAACGGTGGATACTGCTGGTGCATAATTTAATAGCGTTGGATGTGAAGATAAGGTCTGGGAAGCTTGTTTTCTCGGGGAAATAAGTGGAGGAAACATGTGTATTGTATGGAATAGTAATAATCGGTGTTTATCTGAAGGGATTTGTGTTTATAAATTCTGCTATTTAAGCCGAATTTTTGTTAAAAATAGAATCCGTTTATAATGAGTGATAAACCATTTATTTTTATTGGAAAGAAATGAGTTCACTGTTACAAAAGAACATGATGTTATAGCCATAAAACTGGAAATTAAAAAGATATTTTTTGCGCCAACTAGTGCCTTCTATAAAAAATTCAGTAATTGTAAAACAAACGCCAGATTTTGACTCACAAAGGAACTACCCGAAGAGTCAATCGCCCATTTTAATGAAACTTTGTCAATTTGTAGACCCCATCATGGAGTGTTGCCTGGTGGTACCTTTCCTTGCAGCAAAGCTGCATATTTAAGGGTTGAAATTTGCCCTTGGAATTCGCCCCAAATTTCATCTTCGATATGCGAGAATATCTATGTGCTTAAATGCTATATAATAAATATAACGGTTTTATTTTTAGTTTTTATAAGTAAATTTTTTATATAACATCGGTCTTTTATTTCACATTTGATAATTCCAATACATACAATTATTTAGAAAATATGTCCATAATAAACGTCCGACTCGATGTCGACTACCGTTCGAGAGGATATTTATGTAGGTACGTGATAAGTTATTTTTCTAGGGGAGTCTGCAATAAACAGCGGCTTCCATCAGACAGTCGTAGCGCCACGCAGTTGAGTACGCCGCAACGGCGGTCGATGATATGTTCACAACAGTCCGAAGGCAGCCGTGCTGTACCGGTTATTTTCCCAGCGAGACACAGAGATAACAGTTGCAACCGTTATTGGATCAATAACGATGATAAAATAACAGATAGTTAAATAACGATTCATCCCTAGTATATAGGTGATATTAATAATTATACAGCATGTCTACAAAATAATGACTTTTCAAATACTTCCTTGTTTTAATGAGATATCTTATATATTGTTATGTGATTGTATTGCACGTTAAACATTTGTGTAAATTCATACCAGGCACCAAGTACCCACTTGTAACAGATTTCGAGAAATAAACTACTTGATAGAGAGGTAAAAGATGTCCAGATATAATTTTGTTATTACTAGCACCCGCAGAAAACGCAGGCACGATAAAATAATTAACAGCAACTTCTTATGCAACTGTGACATACACTTCGTACTTTTTATATTTTGAACACGTGGGGAAAAATCGCAGTTAAGGAGCTGAAACTAATAGTAACAGAAAAAAGTAATAACTAAATGTTCATTAAAAAGAATTCAAAATAAATTCCAATATTGAAATGAATTGAATTAAAATGTTTATATTCTATTGTTTATAGTCAGCAGATAACACATTTTAAATATACAGCATTGTTGTCATTTATTTGTTTATTTTGTAACTGCTACATTTTGTTATTGTTATGTTTCCTTTGTCTCATGGCCAATTAAGATAAGTTTCGACATTATTAAGTAGATATTTGTAACTGATGGGGAAATTATTACTCACAATGGGGTGTTTTCGTTATTATCTGGAAAAAGGAAAGATATCACAACACGGTTTTCGCCACCACTATAATCTGTCAAAACTCTTCAAGCACAACATAAAAAAGCATATTGTTGCATTTGAATTTTTAGAGATAATTGAGAAAAACTCGTACATTTGGCAATAAGGCCATATGGTACATTTATTGAACATTAACGGGTGGCATAAATTACAACGTCTTAAACAACGCTGAATGCCCTTTCAAACAAGTCCACATTTCTTTAATTCAGGTAAAAACTGTAGAAGTTACAGCAGGTTCAATTTTATATGATTCGACAACGCCTACTACACTTATTATTCACAATATGACAAAACGTCTTTAACCAAAGTGTTACGCAATTAACTAAGCTTTCTAATAAAGCATTTAAAATCATAGTTTATCCTGGAACTTTTACCGGGTAATTTAAAATTTACTGTTGACCCTAGCAACTGCGCCCTCTAGCGGTCATGTTTGGAATTTAAAAATATTTCATTAAATTTCCCATTGCCACTTTAGTTATGATTTTTTTTTCCCATCACTATAGCTATTGTAATTTCCAAGATATTGCCGGTCCCCACACTTAGTAGAACACGCCGTATCTAGAAAAATATGATTACGACACCGATATGAATCTTTTATAAACAACAGCGTGCGCAAATGGAATACGTGTCATTTGCCTTATTTTTATAAATAATGCGCGCTGTTTTTTATAAAAATTCATGCAAGTGTCGTAATCATGTTTATATATATACATACATATATGTATATTTAGAAAATATTAGGGCTTTTTTATTATTTTTTATGTCAATACACTTTACCCGTTTGTTATTATTATAACCCCCTGGCGGTAATAAAATTACAATCTTTCGTACAACACCAACTATCCTCCGCTAGAATGGGTGTTACAAAATTTTTCAAAAATTCAGTAAATAGTAATGTTAAGAATACAGTGCGTTACTTTCTCGGCGCTGTATATTTGTTAAATCAACCTGTCAAGTGCACAATAATAAAAGAAAGTGTAAAACAAACATTAGGTTTTGACTCAGTCAAACTTAAAGCTGCAAGATTTGTTGAAATAACATTTCCATTTCTCTCAATGACATATAATCCTTCCCCTATCCAAAATCCTTCTTATTTCCCAAATTTAACCCTATTTCCCAACAAACACCATCCCATATACATGATTTGTATACATCAGCACCCCTTTTCCAGTGCCGTTTTTACTAAGATGACGTCTTTTATGACGTCAAGCTAACCACAAGCCGTTTGTTATTTTAAAGTCGCACGCGAATAATTCAAAGCATTCCGCCTTGGGGATTCCCCAGCGGTAAACAGCGAGGGTGTGCAGGGCTAAGCGTGGCGTCTTGGCAGTCCTGTTTATCGTTTCCCTATGCACGTCGCGAGATATTATTTAGGGCGCGGTTTGGGCCTTATAAGCCGACTTAATAAAGCGTTTCAAAGGAAATAAATTTTCATCGTTCACCTCAGAAGTTCGTGCTCCGCTTCTTCTTCTGTTCGAAGGTGGAATCTAGACGTCAAGATGATGATGTGGATAAAATATGCGACTTGTTAATTAATTTGATACTATCCTCATGTAGGAGGGTGTTAAATAAATGATACAGGAAAAGGGAAAATGTGGTTGTGGAGGAGAAACAAGGAAAGTGCCAATAACGTATTGAAGATACTAATGAAAAGCAAAATTGGTAAGAACTATGTTTTTGTTTACTAGGATCGTAAAAAATCATCCAACGAAAACCTTCACCTGAAATTTCTATTTTTTCACAAAACTGCTACTAACATGCACTTTACACGTAACATGTAAACACTTGCAACCATGTTCAAGAAGAGATCGGCCTACCGAACGCATTATCGCGGCGCCATCGCTCATAATCATCAACACTTTATCTTTTGAAATTTGAAATTTTTCCAACGTACTAAGTACAACCTTCGAAATTACACAATACACTCTGCCCGGCTCAGCTAGTAACAGTGGTAATGTAGGTTCACTAGGGTCTAGTATGCGCACTCATAATATTTACACTCGAATTTTTACAGTCTGTTGTCTCGTCAACACAACCAAAGAAACTGTTTTTTTCAATATGCGTTTCATTTTCTTTTCCACGTCATCGCGTACAAATGCAACTTGCTTACGTGCCGTTTTCTCCGGATTGTATTCGTCCCAAAAGTCCTTAAACGGTTGTTTATCGAGTAAGCCTAGTGGCAAATTACAATTTATCAACATAAAAATTACATTAAAAAAAATGCACTTCTCGGTGGCATGCCCAATTTCCGTTTTCTATGCTGTACGAAATTTACGTGTCTTGTACAGTTCCACTTCCTATTTGACATCAAATGTATTTTGCACACTTTACAAACTATCTTACTCCCGTTGTAAAACAAATCGGGAAAGTCAGAAATAAACTTATTTACTATGTCTTGAAAGGGTCGTTTCTTAGCCTTCGACATGTTCACTAAAAACTACAATTAATAACTACGTCTGTATCAATAAAATGAACACGCCCTATCCGCTATCCAATGCTAAACTGAACTGAGTGATGATGATTTGTCATGTCGTATCATAATCGACCAGCCCTCCCCGCCCACCTAAACACAGTCACACCGCCGCTGCGATTGCTCTCCAGTTACCGAGCTCTGGTTATCACTGTAAAGCATGACAAACGGTTGCAGCCGCTGTGTTTACTATGTACATACGAGGAATCGAGAGGACGTTCGGTTATTATCGGTTAATCGGTGTGCGTGTACTATTACATCGATAGTACACGTACATCCGCTCGATTCCTTGTATGTACAGCGGGTGCAACCGTTTGTCACGCTTTAGTTATCAGTTTCAATAGTAAAGAAGTTGCCTAATAGACCAAATTTTAATTTCAAGATGGAATAGACAATTGAATAAAACTCTTTGTCTAATATACTGTAGTTTTGTTGAGTGGGACAAAAGTAATTGGTTGTTCTTCGCCATTAATATTTTGCAAAAGAACACCTCCAATTGCTTCATAAGAAGCTTCAGTTCATAAAATGAAACTTTTGCTGAAATTTGGATGTACAAGAGCCAAACCATTGTCAAAATTATCATTTGATGTTATCAAAAACCTCCTGACGAATAGAATCCCATTTGAACTTGGTACCCTTTTTTAAAAGCATATACAAATGTAAGCATAAATCAGAAAAGTAAGGTATTCATTTTTTATAATAGTTCAACATCCCTCGAAAACCTCCTAACGTTTTGATGTTGGTAGGTCTCTCTAAATTTTGAATGTCCTCTAATTCCTTTTCATCTAACCGAATACCTGTGTGATTAATGACATATCCCAAATATGTAACCTCAACAAGTTTTTCGACAAGCAGCAAAAAACCGTTTAAATAAAAACTGCAGTACATCATCCAACAAACCTTTTTCGACATATAATTCGAAAATTACGATCCAAGGAGCAAGGACCAAGCTACCTGGTTTTCAACCGAAGGTCATCGGCGATTTCTTTGAAAGGACACCGAAGAGCTGTTTCGCTGAGATTCTGTGAAAGTGTGAAGGTACCCAAAATGAAATATTTGGCCAAATAAATTCAAAAGAAAAATTCAATTATTTTTAATATAATATCCAAATTTAAAAAAAAAACTTCAATTAAATAATTCAAAAATAAACTAGCTGTCGGATAGACATTAATTTAGGTGCTTACCCATTCTTTGTTTATAAGAAATATAATCTACCCAAATTTATTTATTTAAAATTACCAATGAACCTCGATTCAAATCAAACGTATAGTATAAAGCGTTCAGCCAACCTACATACTATGTCCACTCGTTGAACCCCAAAATCTCTCTGACCCCTTTCTCAGTGTCTGCAGTCCCTTTTATAGCATTCTGCCTCTGTCGCGGACGTGTTATTCCCAGTCAATGACGATCATGATGGAATGAATAAATAACTTGTCTTCTGTCCATTTTCTTCATACCCTAAATCTCCAATTTGAATGAAATACTTTCCTACACAGTTTACAGTGTAAATTCAGTCGCATCTCAGTCGTAACATCGTAAATAAAATAGTTCTAGTTGTGTATGTTAGGAAAAGTCAATGTTCTATAGAGTTACACTTACAAATTGGGAACCTGGCAGTTTGTCTTCTAAAATGATTTTTTTTTAGAAAAACGAAAAATAATTGAAATTTAATATTAAATTGTAATTCCAGGGGTATATCCTAATTGGCCATGATCAAACAGTCACTATCGTGAACAAAGGACTCAAGGGACGTTTATAATTTTCTCAGTTTAGATCAAATATCCGTTGTATCTGCATGTATTTGTGTAAATGCCTTGTGAATCTAAATGCTTAGTGCTTAAATTCAACGTTAAATACGAGGAAATAATCAAGTTTTGTTAATTTATTTAAAAATACGCGGTATTTTTGAGAACGCATAACTACAGATTTTATTTTGAAACGTCCACCTTGATGTTGTTTATTTTAAAATTAATTCTGCAACATGTGGGCGAAAACCTGGTGTTACTCCTTAATTAATCCATGAAAAGAAAGTGTTTTGGCAATAATTCGTACCTACAGACCGTACAATTAATTAATTTCGATAAATTAAGTTCTTCCTTCGTTTATAACAATATTACAATATTTCCTATAACATTTAGCAAATTGGCAGCTAACATTTGGAAAATAACACAATGCTTGCCAGGTCAAATTTAATATTTTCTATTAAGATTATTGCTTTGCACGTGGGCAACATAAAACAAACATTAACCTTCTATACCTGTAAGGCTTATGCTTCAGAATATTTTCCTTGAAGCCACTCGACTATTAATTAAAGAAGTATATTCCTCTAATTCAACCCAGCAATTTACCAACCAATTAAAAAGTTCTTCATAAGCTACGCGTTTTTAGTGTTGGGCGTGATTTTTCTTTAACTCTTTCTGTTTTTGGATCCTCGCCTATCCTTCTTGGGTACCTCTTCTTCTATCTAATTCGATTTTTTCGCCTTCATTTGCTCTTTTTCTTCAGTTCTTTTATGGCTGTTGCATTTCTTCATTACGACGGACTCTCCTTCGTCCTTTTTTCCCATCTTGTTCCTCTACTACGTCTTCTTCTTTCGTTCGGTTCGATGCTGGCGCGTAATACCGGGTTTTAGTCGAGGAGTTAATTAAAAAAGTTATAAAAATGAAATCGCTTAATGAAGAGTGGCAAAATGAACTCCCTCAATGATGACGGTCATCCGTCTGAGTCGGACGGGCGAGCGTGTCCATCAACCTCTTCTTGATGGTGTGCTGCTTCAATGACACGGCGAGTATACGTACCTACCGGCCTTCGTAATGCGTCTAGCGAAGATGCGGAACAAATTTCCGACGGAATGTTAGCGTTTCGAACGTATAGAGGTTGTTCGAATGTTTAGGGGAACAAATTGGAGAAATATTTTCGTTACGACGACGTTAGCTTATGTTCGAATTAGATCACGTAATCTGGGAAAGATTTTCTTGAAGCAAGGAAGCGTTGGTTTCGATTAAATCATTTAAATTCTCGGAAAATATAGTAGGAGACTTATATTTCTTGATTATTATACCGGATTATTTCAGATATGGTAGCAAGAAGTTTTCATTTCAAACATTATGGACACTGAAAGAAATGTGAGTAAATTTAAGTCCGTATATTACGAAAAAGCATACATCTCCGGTATAAACATGAGGAATTTTCCTTCAAATTGCTAATTTTCCTATAAACCCTTAGTATTTATTAGAAATTATGCGAAAATTTGGATCTTTATCCAAATTCTACAAAAATTCTGAAATTTTAAAAGCGCCTCATGGCAATTACTGTTTCAATTATCCACAATGCAATTACTGTTTTAAATCAAAAGAAATATTTTCTTAGCGTTTTTTCCCCACTTAAGGAAAGTATATACTTGTAATGAAATAATTGTATTTCTTTGTTTAAGACATTTCTTAACTTGATTCAAGAAAATCTTGCAAAAAGCGATTCTTAGTATAAGTAAATGGCGGTTAGAACACAAAACCCATTATATGAGGGTTAGTCAAATATTATTCACACTTTTTGCCACAAGCTTATGAAGGCTATCGTGGTGGCATCGCCATGCATGCGTTGAGGCTGCTTTCTGTGGTCATGTGTGCGGAATTTAATCACAATCGCGTCATTTGTCTGCTAGCTACAACGGCATAAGCATGTCAGCTCCGCTATTAATTTGCACCAAAGAGGAACAACGAGCAGTGACCCGATTTTTGTGGTCAGAGGGTGTGAAAGGTGAGACTTTTGTCACAATACGGGGACAATGCTTTATCTCCTAAAAGCGTTTTTTTGTGGATCGAAATTTTTTCAAAGTAGTCGCACAAGCGTAACACAAAAAGAAGGAGCTAGACGACCGTAAACCTCGACCACCGACGATAACATTCAGCAAGCTCGAGAGTTGGCAAGCAGCAAATAGGCGAGTTACCATAGGTGAGGTTACATCTTCTTTAAACATCAGTCACAGTTCTGCCTATCAAATTATCCACGATGAACTCAAATTTCGTCAAGTGTGTGCGCGATGGGTACCACGAATGCTTACCGCAGAAAACAAAACCAAACGCTTAGACATCTACCAACGCTTACTGGTTCGCTTCAACGCGGAAGCCGCGACCCATTTTTAAGCAGAATAGTGACCGTTGATGAAACGGAATTACCACCTGGAGCCCGAATCGAAACGCCAGAGTATGGAATGGAAACATCTAGGATCCCCTCGCACGAAAAAATTCAAGACCTCGCCATCGGCTGGGAAGGTGATGCTAACCGTGTTTTGGGACGAAAAAAGCCCTATACTGGACGACTACTTGGACAGGGGGACTACCATAAATAGTGCGAGGCACAGTGATTTGTTGGCGAATACGAAACTAGCACTTAAAACAAACCCGTGATCTGCTCTCAAAGAAACTATCAACAGGTTGGGCTTGAGACCCTGAAGACCTCCCTACAGCCTTGGATCTGCTCCCTGTAGACTATCCTTTTCGGACCGCTCAAGGAAGCTTCGAGAGGTCGTCGATTTGCCTGGAGACACAGACGTCTGTGCAAAGTGGCTTCACGACCAACCGAAACCTTCTACCAGGAAGGCATACGGAAGCTTGTGGCTCGCTGACCAGGTATTGCTAAAGGTGGAAACTATATCGAAAAATAATGTATCTGTTATACAACTATATCTTTGTTTAATACATAAGAACTAAAAGTGTAAGTAATTTTTGAGTTACCCTCGTATTTACGAAAGTAAGTAAGTTCAGTCATCAACAGAACAAAACTTTCATTAAAATAATAAACTTCATCTGCTGGATCTATTTTAATAAAAATACGGGAACCAATGTATCGTGTCTGTATGTGATGTCTAGGAGTTACTCCATGTAGTTTAAATTTCAAAAATATAATTCTAAATGTATATGTTTGATCACATCCTGTATTCCGCAAATCTATTTGGGAAACTCTCAGAAAAGTAAAGAACCATATAAGCAGTTATTACGTGTAGTTATTATAAGAAACACGCAATTTTTAACCTATCGCAAATTTAATTTATGGCGATAAACGATCGCCTTTAGACGAAAAAAGAATTAAAAGAACACTTGCCAATAGCGTTTGATTTGATCCACTGTCACGGGCGTTAGGATTTATAACACAAAATTACATAAACAACGGCGTAATTAAGCTATAATTAGATAGAAAACTTGATTTATAAGCGCGTATATCCTGACACCTTTTAGCAACGTCTCTCTGCAATTGCGTTAAGTTCTCGTCAGACCTGCACTAACAACAAACACAACCAACAGAGCTACGCAGTACCTGCATATAAAGACAGGGGACTTTTTTGTTTATGCAACTTCAATACAATCAATAGCATCTGTATTCATCAATTGAGTTTGTAATAAATAATAGACAATAGCTCACGCGTATATAGTATGTAGTCAAAGAAAGTGAGATATAAATTTAACCATGGGAAAAAGTTTTGCGTAATCTGGATAGCGATGAGAATATAACAAGTGACAACGTAATGTATTTTGCTGTCAAGTTGCTAATAAATGATGACTCGCCTATATGTACATGCTTAGCTTATCAAATTGAAGATATAAAAGTTGACATATTCAGACAAGACCGTAGGATTTTGAAAGCTCGGGTACCACCAATACAAATATAACAACAATAGATTTCAAAGGAGTTGTTTTAACACCTTTCACGAAATAAGTTTTAACAACTTTTAGTCTATAGTTGCATACAGGGAAGGTGACTCATTGAATCAACACAAACTTCTTTATTGGTATTTTTTGCTTCCATGAACAACAATATTGGTCAATTTAACAATTTCAATGTAGCTAAGCTGTAACATAAATGTAGACTTTAGATTTTTAGGTAAAGTAAATGTTTGATATTAAAGATATCGGTTTGTAATTATTTATAGAGTTGCGCCAACGGGCAGTGGTGGAGGTTCGATACAACCCTCAGTATAACTGCGAGTCTCAACCAGATCTGTTGGCGCATAGCACGCTGTAATACTATTTCGTAGTTTCTACGTTTGTTTTAAAAAAATGTTGCTACCTGCGTCGCGAAAACGATAAATATTTGAATAAAGTTACAAAAATTTATAGCAGAAATACCTGACCTAAATTATGGTGGCGTTAGAATTCAATGTGTAGTTTGTAATATCCCTTTAATGTTAGTCAAAAATGGATTGTCTACGTCACGCAAATGATAAGCAACGTTTAGCAAAAAAAATTTACACACGACATATGACAAATTGAAATTTAATTGCTTATGTATTTACCTTTATTGCATGTAATCTGCAATTTAATTTACTAAACAAACATATGTCTTCTTTGCGGAATAAATGCCTGACTGCCAAATTGAAGTCGGGCATCGTTACAAGAATTGGCTTCACCATCTGCTCTATTGAACATGTTGAAGAAAAAATTAAATCGGAGTTGAAAATAGCTGTGGTTATGTGTGGACGAAACTATAGATCGTAAAATAATATTCTGTGATTAATGTAATGGTACGTACAATGGAACCACATCAATCGTCACCTTCAATTCTATTAGCTTCCAGACGAGCACAACAATGTTCTGAGTGATGGTGCCGCAAACATGCTTTCTGTAGGCCGGTCTCTTAAAAAACATTGTGCTTAACTTGTTACATATTACGTGTAAAATTCATGTGGCAGATAATATTAGAAAATGTCATCCTGAGGTTTTAGAGAAAGATTCTGATTTTGGCACATTAAGACAAATTTGTGTAGGTGCGTCAACAGAACCGTTAAGTTGTTCCAAAGATTATTTTAATTACGCAAATATAACGTCACTAGATGTAAAACGTTCGTTGCCTGCATATAAACACACTTTTTCCTCACGCCGCTCTCAGTTTGCCGAAACAACTGCGAAAACATATTGTGACTTCACGGAAGACTCTTAAGACGGTAAGTGTTTGAGCACGTATTATATTTTATTTCTGACCATTTATTTTGTGTAAACTTTTATTGGCCCGCCACTGGCTGTTGGCGCAAATTGAGCAACTCCAATGATTACTTTTTTCCAAATATCGACACTAGAATATTTGAGAGATTGTTCAATAATTACTGATTTAAAATTATAATTTTAAATTTGGCGTTTTTTCTATCAATTGTAACAGTTCAAAGTGATTACCAATAGGTAATTTCGCTCATCTTAAAGAAACTAATGAAAATGTCAAGCTGCTTTTGGAAAAACTAAACTATGCATACTAAAATTCGGACATTCGTGGTGATTTTAAGATTTGGCCTTTCTTCTGTGGTTTTAGGGCAAACCACCAAGTATTGTTGTTTCCTCTGCCTGTGATGCAACAGGGCAGATGATCAACACTATGCCAGGAAAAAATGGCCAAGAAGAGTAGAATTGGCATACAATGTAAGAAATGAACGTAGGGTACGGGGAGAAGATTCAGTTACTTCCATTCCGTATCAAACTTGGATTTGTTAAACAATTTATTAAAGCTTTGGTTAGGAACAGTGAGGGTTCAAGCCTTATCAGACAAATGTTCCCCAAGTTATCTGAAGCAAAAATAATAGGTGGAGTATTTACCGGATCTCAGATTCGAGTAATAATTACAACCACAAGAACTGTTATAGAAAATTTGGATGTAGAATATCAGTGAAAATGTACTATTTATTTCCTCATATTGATTTCTTTAGATTAGATTTAGGAGATGTAAGCAAGGAACATGGTGAATGCTTTCATCAAGCCTATAGAAAGAAAGTACCAAGGATATTGGGACTTTGTTATAATGGAAGACTGTGTATAGAGTATAGTACGTGCGGAGGAGTCAAAAAAACATAAGGGAAAAAGACGTTCTGAAGTATATTTTTAAATTATGCCATTGTTGCCATAAAAACTAAGTGTTACTTGGTATTTTTGCACTTATTCCAACCAAGTTTGAATGTGCTGTGAAATTGGAGCCACGGCCAAAATATTGACATTTGAGAAAACGCAGTTTTATAAACATAATTAGCAGTATAACTTCGTAAAATTCTATTACGTAGTGTTATAAATTACTTCGTAAAAGACCAAGTGTTTCATAAGAAAACTTATTGGTTGGTAAGATATTCACACCGCAACAAGATCCATCTCAACGACTGCAACGCACTTGAAAATGTTATTGACATCACGCTTCTGCCCCGAAGGCGCGTTTGGCATCTTTCACGTATAATGACATATTTCCTGAGGGCCTCCTAGCTCTGCTACTTCAACGCGTATCGCTACTATTAGACCGAGAGGATTCCTACAGAACGCGTCGCTGGATCGCAATTAGCCAGTTTTAAGACGATTCTGTCGGTCTTGTGCAAGCTGCAACTATAGAAGAAGCAGTGCGGTAGCTTCTGTTGGTACTCCTGCTTCTTACGAAAGATAATAACATAATTCTGTATCGTCATAAGTTGAACGCGGACGACAGACCACAATAATGCGAGTAAATAACGAATTATAAGCTTGGTAGACTTGCTGCTTGCTCCCTGCTTTTAGCATTGTGAAACGTTCGTTCGTACTTCGATAACGGGCAATTATAAACTCTTTTTTAAGAGATATCATTTAAGTGTTTTGCTTTTCTCGTGGCATCCGGCAATTGCTCGAAACGATAAAGGAGAATAAAAATTACTAATCACGATAGCTAGTACATGGGCCCCCTCTTTCTCCCGACTGTCGTAAATGTAACTATTACTTACAATTAGTACAAATTCTATTCTTGTCCATATAAGCATGAGATTTACATAATTCAATCAAATGTATGGTTACGTCAATAGTTTTAACACTCTTAAATATTTATTTAAATTATATAACAGACCTTGCAGCTCTTGAGCATTCATACGAAAGTGTGAATTTTACGTTTGTTCAGTTTTGCTTGATCGCCTCTTGTCCTCGATCCATTTGCCTTCTGTTCTTCACTTTCTCCCTCTAGCCATTTACACCCACGCCCCTCAAGTCATCCTCATCTCTTTGCAATCATTTCGTCCACGGTCTTCCCTTTCTTCTGTTCCTGATTGGCTTTCTGAATAGTACTAACGGTGCATCCGATTCTTTAGATTCTACCTATATGCCTATACTTCATCTCCAATCTCTGAGATTCTCCCAAACATTAATTCTGCGGTTCTTTATACAGCGTATATCTCCTTCTTGCGTGTTCTTTCCACCAAAAATGATTCTTAACATCCTTATCTTACCTAATTTCTCATTCAACCAAATGCTATACTTGACTCTAGTAAATACTTTAACTAAATAATTTACTTCATTAGACACTAAATTTCTCTGATATACGAGGCATTCCGAAGAAATAGTGTACCGAATTTAGTCACTTTAGATGGCGCTATTGATCCAATTAAAAGCCGAAATAGCGCAGATGTCAATAAGCCAACGTCAGCCTTTGCGGCAAAAAGGAGTTAAGGAAGTTAAGTTACGGGTTGTGACTGTTTACAATGGCGCATAAGATAGAAATCCACCAAAATGTGAAGTGCGATCCGTGATCCGTCATTGAATGGAGAAAACGTCCGTCCAAGCGAAATTCATCGCAGGATTACTGAAGTGCATGGTACGGGAAGAATGGATAAGTCATTTGTAAGGCGCTGGGTTCGAAATTTCAAAGAGGGAAGAGATAATATGCACGATGAAGAGCGGTCCGGGTCTGTGATGCTATTACCGACGATCTGAAGAAACGTATCGATGATTTCTGCCATCTGCACGCAGATCGACGCGTAAAACTGAAAAATGATAAGCAATTTCTGAAATTTCCACAATCATTACTCGAAATCGTGACGAACCATCTGAATTACAGAAAAATTTGCGCAAGATGGGTGCCATATACTTACCGACGAGCACAAGACCAACCGCATGGGTGCAGCGTTGACCTTTTTGACTCGTTACGAGCAACAGGGCGATGCATTCCTTGACCAAATTGTTACTGGGGATGAAACCTAGTTGTGCCACACCTGAGACAAAACGCAAGTCCATGGAATGGCACCATCCACGATCTCCAACAAGGCCGCGCAAGTTTAAGCAGTCGTTTTCCACGAAAAAGGTTATGGCTTCAGTCTGCTGGGACCGAAAAGGTCTGTTGTTGGTTGATTTCATTACCCAAGAGACGACCATCAATGTGGACATATACTGTGAAACACTTCAGAAGCTGCGACCAGGCTGTCAAAACCAGAGCGAGTGCTGACAAGTTGCATTGTTCTTCTGCATGACAATGCTTGTCCCCACGGTTCGAAAGACCACTAACCTTCGGATTAAAATGGAGGTTTCTGACCACCACGAAAGTATAGCTCGACTTGTACAGTGACTATCATTAATTTATTCAGTAAACTCAAGGATTTCTTGTCAGGAGAACGTTTCCAAAGTGATGATGACTTAAAAGCAGGTCTACAGCATTGGCTGGCGGTACAGGTTTACGCGGAAGGCATAAATAAACTGGTTTCAAGATACAACAAATGTCTCAACAACTGCGGCGACTACATTGAAAAATGAGTAAATGTATTACTTTCATTTAAATAAAATCATTATTTACTTTTCTTCATTTTCCTTTTATTTATATGTAAACAAAATCAATTTCGTTAATTCCGTCATATCTTTCTTTCAGTGTAGGATCTTTTGTATTGTAAAATGTAAAATATATGAGCTGACCAGTAACCTTCTAGTTAAAATTCAATTATAGAAGTTATAAAATCTTCTGAAACAATCACTAATCACGTTCCAGAACCCTAATCACTTCCACCAACAACCATTCGCACTCTTCCTACACCCTCGAACCTCTCCTATCGCAAAATCTCAAACGTCATCTTCTAAACAACTCATCCACGCTGATGGAAATTTCCTTCCTATACTTAAAGCCTTTGTTTAGGTACCGCACCGGACATAGGTCAAGTGTAATTAGCGTCCGCAAAGATCGTTAATCAAAAGGACCTTCAACCTACATCTTCCATCTACATGCACGGTGAAATCCAACATAAAAAAGAGCGAGGATTCCTGTAGGAGCTGCGGAGGAGTTATTGTTCCAGGCAAAATCCCTTCCTTGCCTTTCTATGGTACGTAACTTAGTGGACGCGTATTTTTAAAGCGTTGAAATAATATTTTTCAGTTAAACGAGGGAGATGGTGGTAAGTGTCATTAATCTTGCTTGGAAGATTAGATGCATCTCAGTGGTTATGTAATTAATGTAACGGTTGTAGATTTTTATGTTACAAGCGGATAATTTAATATCTAAAGAGGTTATTAAGAGGTATACTATTGATAAAAATGGAGAATTTGTGTTTTGGAGAAGTCTACATTGAGGAAATGGACAATAGACATCAACAATTTAAAGACTTTCAACTTTCTTTGCATTGATTTAAATTCTAGGAAGTTTTTCGCCAGAACCTATGCATTTTCTTCAGAAATTACGAAATTTAAAAATTTGATTTATTGTTACGCTAACTCACCCTACTTAAATTAAAAGTATCCCTATTTCCAAAAAAGGAAAACAATTTAATAAAGACCTCTAAAGCGTTGGAGTTGAATTGAACTTAAACTGTGAGGGAATACCTAACAACACCGGATGACAGCACTTCCGTGAATACAAAATGCTTATTAAATAGCAAACTGAAGCGTTAAATCAAACGGATATTGCATCGATCGTTTCGCATTGGAATCTGATTTATTTCTTATTTCCAACAGCATAATTTGATTCTAGGGAATGTAAAAAAATCAATCTTTATTAATAAATGTAACACAATAATGTTTGAATATGAAAAAGAAGTCTAATTCACAATCAATTGGCATCCAGCAAACTGTCGTGCTATTTTGCATTTTGGCATTGAAGCTTTGTTTGTTCAGAATCTTTAAGGCGAAAGGAATATTGTTTTACAACGTATGTCAAAACGTTTGTTATGGACTTTTATAAAATTGTAGTAATGTAAAAGAAAGCGACATATTTTTAAAGTACTCTTATTTTTCAAAATAGAGGAAAATGTTATTAAGAAAAGTAGGAATTAAAAAGCTGTATGAAAGCACAGCTTCCTATCTAAAAGGAGTTTTTTTTGTGGGTCAATTTTTATACACTCAACCTTTACATTTAATCTACTTAAAATATTCGTTATTAATGTAATAATGATAATAAAGTTTATGCAAAACCAAATTACATGGTCAAGACCTTTGCAAGAAATTATGTTACATAAATGTTTGACAGTTATAAAATTCTTCTAATGAATTTGTTAATTTGTTGTTTCAGTTTGTATTGAAAGTTCTTTATATAATTATGTACCTCCATCATTTGAACAATTACACTTCTGTGGATACCCGATGTCGTGGTTTATAGTTCCTAAATGATCATCTATATTACACCTTGTACTGTATAGACGTAATATTATCTACGTAGAGAATAGTTCACTATAGTTTTTTCTCATAAACACGACTTTTGTATACAATGTGTTGTTTTACAAGTACGGAAAGATAGAAGCGTCAAGTGCAGCACATAAACGATACCGGACATAATATTAAATTATAAAACCTAAAATTGATTAAAAACGTGATTTCGAGGCTTGGCCTATACGCCTATGCAACTATTTACATAAATAAGAATGCAAACCTAATCAATAAAGGGAAGGGACCTTTACACTTTTCCTGTCTTTTCGATTTTTTACGGTAAAAAGGCCACTTAGGTTGTGCTATAACAATTTTGTACATTCCACATGCGTCCAATCTGTAGTCTTAAGGGTAGAGGCCGAAAGAACACAAATTTGACGAACAGAATGGACATAACCGTTGTCTCACTCGATTTTAATTTTTATTGGGATGGGATGGCACATGTCTTGCGTTTCGTGGCGACAAGACTTTTTTCCACCTTTCTCCTTATTTTAGCTTTCCTGATCTAGTCGGGCAAAAGGCGGTACTTACCATATGTTTTCTTTAGAGTAGGGATAAACGGGTTCGTTAAATTTAATACATGTTCTCTCTCATCAATCGGTACACGGCTGAAGATGAAAACCCGCCCATGTCTTCGAAACGACCTTTCCGAGTTAATGCGCCCTACGCCGCTATATACAAAACTAAAAGGACAACCCTCGTATAACTATAGTAGCTGTTGTTATTAATAACTTTTATTCTTCTTGTGTTATTGTATTTCATATATTGCTGGATGCCGCAAGAAAAGCAAAACACTTAAATGATATCTTTTAAAAAAGAGGTTATAATTGTCCGGTATCGAAGTACCAACGCACTTTTCACAGTGCTAAAAGCAAAGAGCAAACAGCAAATCCACCAGGCTTATAATTCGTTATTTACTCGCGTTATTGTGGTCTGTCGTCCGCATTCAATTTATGACGATACAGAATTATGTTATTATCTTTCGTAAGAAGCACCTACAACGCTTGCAGAAGTGCAAGCCATTGTTAAGCGCACCAAGAACGCCAAAGCGCCTGGCTTCGACCAGATATCAAATAAAATTTTAAAACATTTATCGACCAACACCGTCGAGACCTTGGTGCGGATAATATGTGCATATTTCCCGAATGCATGGAGGCGCGCAGAGGTTATAGTTATCAAAGAACTTAACAAAGAAACAGTAAGTAACAGTCGTGATGTCTTTCAAGGATATGACTTCATAGCTGGACAATTTGAAGCGCTAAAAAAGCCTGACAATGGAAGGAATGATGCTTCCATGATGATTCCATCTCCACCTCAAGTGGTCAGTCCGAGAAACATCCAGGATATTCTAATAATCCAGCCCACCACATTTTCTAGAGCCGGGAACTAAATCTTAGTAACAGAAGGTCCATATAGGACGTCTCTAAAAGCCTCTATCGAAAAGAAACTAATGTCAGAAGAAATAATCCCAATCAAACGCCAAGAAACGTCTCACCATTGAAAATCAGCTTGGAACATTATCGAAAAAACCTGGCAAAAAGAGATATGACACAAGCGGCTTTAAGAATGAAATACAAGTTTCACTAGTGTCTACCGATGAGGATGGATCGTGTTCTATAAGTGGAAAACGTTTTTCCCAAAACAAAGGAGGAGAGGAATGGGTAAAGTGTTCGTAATGCTTCCCACGGTGCCGCGAGATGTATTCATCTTTGAGAAAAGTCAAAATATTTATTTGCGATTTTGCGAAGTTTTCATCGCAATAAATCTATTATAAGAGATTTTATATAATAACCAGTAGCTGTAATAGGCTGAGATTAAAATTTTAACCAATAAAATAATATTTCAAGCTATCGATGGTATTTGCATAGGTTGCCTTTAATGTAGAATCTATTAAAACCATCAATATCAAGTATTTTGCCTCCACCACAGCACCATTCATAAAGTAAGTCATCTGCAGCGAAGCTGAAATAATAATACAGAAAGACGACCCTCTGGCCTCTAGTTAGCACCATGTAACATCCTCTTTCGAGTAATAAGTAACAATAACCCATAGCAAGCACTACTCGTGTGACAAAGGGAGATCACCGGAACCGTTACAGATATCATAACCCTTAATAATCGCCACCGACACCCTTTAACAATGCTGGAAAGTGGAATTCGGTCGAAAAGAGACCTAATGCTATTTTGATGACACCCCCGAAGGGTTATTTTTTAAATTATTGCTTATTGTACGACGCCCCGGTTATTCTTCCCTTTTCTAACAAGGTAGAAACGACATGGTGATGACCAGAAAATAACGTACATATACGTGATAGAGGTAGGTAATAACCGTAACGTTCTGAAGAAGATGTAATTAATTTTAACCCCGGTGAATGGTCTTTTTTCAGGGGGATTGTTGCCTCCGGGTGCTTTCTTTTATTAGGTTTTATGCTGCGTGTTAGCTGATATTGCAAAATATTCGTTTTAAAGAATTGAATATATCAAATCTGACATAATTCCTATAATTCCTCTTACTATTTCACCTACGCTTCCCCTAGAATCTTCTCCATCCACCTAATGCACCTAACCTTATCCATTCATACAATAATCCATCCTACACTTAATTCCAGATCAATCTGCGAATTGGACGGCTCGAAAATAACACCAGGGCATCGCACCATTGGCGTCGCCCACATAATCGATGGTGGAGCCCTCTGGCGTCGCAACGCTCTAGAGCTAAAGACGAATTCATCATTTATAATGCAAGATTACCGTGTCGACGGTACGGGCTAAGCACCCATCCCTCTTAAATCGGCTAGATCCAGAGTAGATGGAAAAAGAGGACCTGGAAAGCGGTCTCTCGATGCACAGACACTTCTCTAACTATGGCTTAATACCACTCTCGTCTAACGCCTTTATCTGATGAACGCGTACTATCTAACTTCGTATTAGTAAAGTATCCAACAAGCTCGGGCTAGAAAAGAGTCGGAGAGGATTGGAAAATTGCAACGGGTACAAGCAAAACTAACTGCATTAGGCCATCGATTAGATCAGGGTTTAGGAAGGTGTTTTAGAGTGGGAAGTTTGTGAAAAGTATTAGTGTAGTGTTACGCATTACCGTTTAGTTGAATTAACCAAATTTGCTAGTTGCTCGAAAATCTACGTTTGAATATGGACAGAAAAATATCATGTTGTTTGAAACAAATAATTTTATTTGATTGTTCTGAAAGTATATTTTGTCGATCTAACTAAATATATTTACTTGTCTTAACTTCTTACTCTGTTTTTGTAACCTGTCTTTTTTACTAAAACTAAATATGTTTCTCAAGCATTCTATACAGGCTGGTCCAGATTTTATCAATGAAAATGTCAATTGGCGATTTTTCGAGTCATTTTAGACAAGAAAGTTTTAATGAACATATGCCTTCGCAGCTTTAGTTTTCAAGATACAGGGAATTGAATATTTTCCCAAAAAAATAATGTTATTTCAATATAAAAAAATGGCCAACTACAATAATTCGAAATTTGTCACAGTATCAATGCTAAGCCGTTGTCACTATTGCTCCACCAATATGTCCTCTCCCGAACCGCTTCGAGGACTTGGTTCGGGAGGGCCGTGAACGCGAAGAAGAGAAGCCAAAACCTGTTCTTACAGTGTGAAGGAGGACGACTCTGGGTCCGGCGTGAATGCCAATGATTATGGTGATTATCTTATAGCAATAACCTCTCTTTTTCTCGGTTAAGTAGAATTAACTCAATGCGTTCCAGCGCAGACCCATCTAGGGATTTAGCACTTGACACCCGAGTCTATTCAATGACTTTTAAAAATTTAAATAAACTTAGAAGCTCTATTGAAGTTTTGAAATGTGAGAGTTTCCAATTGATCAAACACCACATAGGCCCGGCATAAACGTTACGGTCTAAGATGGAACAATTTTTAAATACCAATGGGAGAAACTAAAAGATTAAATACATAAGATGTTATTGATGGAAAGTAATTATATGACTTATATAAGGTCCACATTACTTTCTTAGATTTGGGCCAAGGCCTTTGGACCCTCCAGGGTTCTATAAAGCGGGATCCCTCTCGATGTTAGAGACTTGTTCATAAAGAGATGTGCCAAGAATATCGCAGATTTCATCTAGTCTGCAGAGAGGAATTCTCAAAGTATTAGCCTTTCACTGTAGCCGGTCGTGGATTCGAGGTACCCGGACCTTAGGTGGTGGGCGATCCTGTAGCTCTACCACCAGCCTTATCAATTTATCGTAGAGGGTTGGGAAGTATTCCCTCAGTGATGGAATTCCCAGATTCCTTCTTAAGCTTCGTTGTCCACAAACCATGGCTCGCCCACCACTTGACGTAACGTCTTTTCTTGGAGTATCTTCAAGTTTTTTAGCTAGTATTCCGTGATGGTTGACCATGCCAGTGTCCCGTATGTGAGTATTGGTCTTGGGGTGGTAAGGTGTAACTAAGATCCTGACCTCCATGACATTGTGCATCCGCCTAAGCCTCTTAACGAAGTTATATACCTTTGAAATGTATATCTTTCAACAGAAGTAAGTTCATAGATGCTATAATTCATTAGCACCGTATACAAGAACCGACAATTAACATCGCATTACCTTTAAGTAAGATGTAATTAAATTATCTCCAAGCAGTATCGAAACAAAATACGTTTAATACGTTTTCTTTAAATTTTATTATTATTGCTATTATTAATAAACATCAACTAATAAATACGACGATTTTGTAGCATCTCAAGCATCCAGACTTAATTGAATCCATTCCTTTCTTCAGATCTCATTCCACTAATATCAATCACCCTACAATTTCGAGAAATACGTCAAAACACATAGAAGACATGTCTTTAACGCTCTCGCTGCTGAAAAAACGATAAACCACCTGTTCCACGAGCCCGTGAACCCGTAAAATGGACCGAATATTGAATTTTCGACGGGTGAGCTCATGAAAAAAAGCCTCCTAAATGCAGCTTGTCAATCATGGCTTGTTCGGATGGAAAAGTAAATTAATTTCGATACTAGGAAATAGCCTAATAGGATTATATACATAGGCATCGCCAACGTGATCGAGTGTTAAGTAAATTAACTAAATGAAAGGCAAATGACATGTTTGAGGAAGAAATTGTGTCGAATTATTTACATTAGATACTGGAAATGCTGTAAGAAATCAATATTGTTGTTATATGTATAATAGTCCGGGCAAATTAGGAAAGATGTGGGAAATAATTTATACAATTTTGAAACTTTACGATTTGATTGACTGAATACATATTTGTGCGAGTCAAGAACTTTTTTTTCGTGTAATACAAGTCTAAAATTGGAAAATTGGATACATATTTTTCATTTGGTAAAATGATTACTATAAAAAATTGAAACGTTGGTATCCTAAGAAGATACGGTTAAGACGATATCTTTTTCACTGAAAATGTACTTCTCAGTGTGTCAATTTTTCTTGATTGTAAACGTAAAATTTTCTCAAACAAAAAAAAAGAGAAAAACGTTCTAAGGATAACAAAAGGAAGATCTCATAGTTCTGAATTCTAATACGGTAATAGGGAGGATAAGATCTCTTAATAATTGTCCAGCTGGCTATAAATTCAATCTACCACCATAAAGGGAGTACTCTCTGAGCTAGATTTATATTAACCTCTACATTTATTGGCCGAAAACGTGCTTGGCTTAACGATCGAGGTACATTAATATACCCCGGAGGCAGAAGGCCAATTGATTCTAAACGATATCACCAAATTCCGGACATTTAAATCTATCGCGTATTAGTGCAGGTAGTAACAAGGGTGGGCGGACTTTCCCGTTGCTTAATAGTCAAAACATGGGTTGAATTTCTATTGTGTTTATTAAATATATCTAATAGATTACTTGGGATTATACAGAGTGGGGGATATTTTAAAGAAATTGCTTATTGTAAATTGCTTTCTTTTTTAATTCATTGCTTATAGGTAAATGTAATTTTCTGTAATATATTTATTTTTTAACAAATAAGTGGAAAAGGCGATTGTGAAGCAAATTCCGGATTTTTCGACAAGTTCAAAAAACATAATGGTATTTGTGAATGTCCAATCGTTAGCCACTGATGATGATCCACTGATGATGATCCACTGCTGCTGAGCAATTCCAGCAAAAAATGGATTGACGCCCCATTAGATCCGCAATGCTGACGAGAATGGATTGTTTCGTAGAATCACTTTCATGCTTTCTGCCAATCGCTTCGGTACTCATAAGTTGAAATTGCCAGTTGATAAAAACGTAAATAAACGCAGGATATTTAAGAAGAGTTCAAATCGTCCCGTTGCATATATGGACTAAAATAAAAGATGGGTTACAATGGAAGATCTGCATAAATGGTTCCATTATTTTGAACCAGAACTTAAAAGGACAATGAGGCATTTAGATTTGCCTCCGAAGGGATTGCTTATTTTTGACAATGCCCTTGGATTGTATGTAGAAGAGGTTGTTACAATTTCAATTCAGTAAGTGTTTTAATTGTTGAATGGAAAGCATGAAACAAAGTAGATAAAACTGAAAACTATAAGTTTACAATAAAATGCATTCATTGTCAAAGATAAAGAAAAAAAAGGTTAACAAGCATAGATGGTACAAACAAATTCTAAATATTAAATATATTGTCAGAAAAATAAGTCTAAAGTATGCTGCTTAAGATTTTATTTCACGACCGTAGGATAAGGAAGGCATTCCAAGGATGTAATAAAACGACGTAGATATAACTTTATTTGACTGTTGCTGACGTTTTAAGTGACATTCGCACGTTTCTTCACGATGACGACGACCCGGTATACGAACTCCTGGGTAAATAATTCGATGTTCTCTAGGGCGCCACTGAATGTGTTTATTCGTCGTCTCGCTCGATGTTGAAATGCTCGGAGAAAACCAGTTTTCTGGGAGAGGGATGAAAGGAATCGTACGAATATTCAAAATAATTCGGCAAAAGTAGATTAAAATATTCAGCGAATTTAAGGTTGACAAAGTAAAATATGAATCTATAGTCCAGCAAATGTTACACTAAAAATACATATGAATATATATCTCAAATATCTCTAGTTACTAGAAAAATATAATGCATAAATGCGCCAATTTATTCAAGTAGAATAGAAATATTACATAAGAATGAATAAGTAACCTTACTAAGAAATATCCAAATTATTCCGCAGTAATTGCATCAAACGCAATTCAAATTTTCTTAGCTCAAATACAAAACGAATTTCTCGATCGAGAATACTTAGTGGTTACGAGCTATAAGTAAATATGTACGCAAAATAACCACAATTAAACGTACAAAACGACAAATCTACAGCAAAAGATATTAATTATAGCTCGTAATGTTACATACATAAATAATTTAAGATTAACTCACGTGGAGGTACTAGTGGTGACACGCTGTGGATGTGTGGGAGGATCAGACGCGTTTCGGTGGGCAGAAGGTTTTGTCAACGACTGAAAATTCGTGTTAGTGCAGGTCTGGCCGAGATCCGTAGGGTAGAAAAATCAATTTAAATCCGCATCACCGCGCGTATCCTAGGCGATCGACTCAACGTGAAATATTCGCAAACCAAATTTAAAAAAAGCGCTTCCGGGAAAATTTTGGAATCAATTGCTATACCTCTAAACTGTGCCACGAATATTTAGATTCAATGGAACGTGAAAGCAATGTCAAAATAATGAAATGGCCTCCTCAAAACCCAGATGATAATCCCATAGAGCTTTTGTGAGAGGAACTCGATAGGCAGGTGAGAATAAATCCTCCAACTTCCAAGGAATCGTTGTGGAAACAACTACAAGAAGCCTGGCTTAAAATAGAACCCGTTACTCTGACGAAATTGATAGAGAGAATGCCGCAATTATTACTAGTCGATGTGCACATTTCGACAAAACGAGGGTTTAATTCTTTTTGTGTCAAATTTTATAATTGAATAAAAACTATAATTTGCATTGTTTTAAAAATATTTTATTAAATACAAAGCTACAATTTCTTTTTCTGTTAGCACTTCGTTTATTTATGCTCATTTCTTTGAATGGGCAAATAATTATGATCGGTAATATATATCGAGTAGGAAATTTTTAGCGCTCGATTTTAAAAGCGCTCTTCCTAATTAAAAAACAGAGTATAGTAAGAAAATATTCCATTGGGGAGATACAAAATAGAGGTTTTTTGACCGAATGCAATCTTCTTTGAGAAAAATATGTATTTCTCCACGTATAAAACGTCCCGAGAAATAGATCGTAGATCCAGGCTGCTGGCGCTCTTCGGAGAAACTTTTTCGGTTATCTAACATAAATAAAAAAATACAAACATTACTCGTTTTTAATAATGGTAATCAATCTACGCCAATATCTGCTTTGAAATCGAACAGCGTAGTTTCCATGGTATTTACCATTCATATTACATCAATGGTGCGTTAACCACTGCGTCCCAGACCTTCGCACTAGAATTGTACGCCGTTCCAACACTTACAGCGATATATTAAGCATTAATTTATATGCTGTAACGCAATTAAAGCACTTAAGTTTTTCAAGAGCTACAAGCTACGATATCCCAACCGCATACAGTCCTCGACTTATGCCGATTGAATGGAACGCATGCCCGAGATTGTTATGGTCGGGATAAAAAGACATTGTTCATCGACAAAAAGCCGATCCCATATCCATAATGGCATGCACGCAGCTTCGGACGAACCTTACCGAGCATCAAGAACCAATACGTTCTGTAGGGGACCGTTGTTTGTGTGTGCCTTATGAGTTTCGCCATTTCGCCTTACTTCTATAGATACTGGTGGCGCTGTAATGAGAGAGGAACAAGTTGAATGAAGATGGAGAAATGGTTGTTTTATATATTGGTTGCGTATGGGTGCGAGATGGAAGATGTCTGAGTGAATATATAGGGTTATCACAAAGATTTGCTAACCATGTTATGCTCCAAGGATCTATAAATATTTTTAGTTTCAAAAATCTTCCGTTCCAAAAGTTACTTATCGCAAATGACAGTTTTTGTCACTTCATCAAACAGTTTCGATTTTTATGAAAAGTATTGTACGTCTAGAAAGTTTTTCTCTTTTTAAATTTTTCTTAGAAGAATATATGTGATACGAGGGGTATTTTTTAAATAAGGTCCATTTTTTAATAAAAAAATACTATAAATATCATTAAAATATATTTTTTCCATATTCTACATACTTTTTTCTGCTTTTCTACATAATTTCTATTTTTGTTCAAACATGAGTTAGAAATATAGGAAAGCTTTGTGAATTTTTGGAGGGGTAAAAGAAAAGCAAGCGTGTAAAAGAAGGACAAATGACGAGTTAACAGCGTTATTTAATGAAAAGAAAATTACTAGAATAGCCAAAGAGCAAAGAATTAGATGGCTGGGCCATGATTATCGGTTACTAGAAGAGCGTATAACGAAAGATGTAATGGGAAAAAAGGGTGCAAAATTAGAAGGAAGCAGCAACCCTTTTCGAATAATATAAGTAAATGAAAATGGAATTCGTAACCTACTAATAAAAAAAAAACAATTTTTAAAATCCCTCCTACAATTCTCCGTAAAAAAATAATTAACAAAGTAAATAACTTTAAAAGACAATCATATATAATTTCCGAGTACCCTATATATACGATCATGGAAGCATACAATATCTTCAGTCCAGGGACAGACACCAGCGCTGCCGTTTCTTATAAATTCTTTCCACGTACGTGGATGTATTTCATATTGCACTTGATGCTAAAGCAAAGTTTTTCTGATGCGGACTAGTGCCGGAGAAGTTGAGTTCACACTTGGAGATATTCGGATCGTATCTTTTTCGACACCTAAGGGCGATAGCAATAAACGAATGCAGATGGCGTTCTACATGAGCGAATTTTAAGTAAATTAGGCGGCTGATTCTGCAGTTGCTGATTGAATAAAATTTTTGTAACATTAACAAATTGTTTCGTTAATTACAATTAATCGTTAGTTACGGTTACAATTTCTTCGAAATGTTCCCACAACATTGCATTGTCCATTTTCTTACATGATTGATCGATTGATTGTAACCATAAGATAAAACCTTTTGGATTCTTAACACTGCGGCACTATGGGTCCATTGTATGAATCCTGCTTTGGTTTCACATTCAACGTTACGCATTCGAAGATAATATGAGAGGCTGTTTCCTCCTCTTCATTGCAAAATCTGCATAGAGGTTCATCATTATAAATCTCCATTTTGTGCAGATGACCTCTCAAACAGGCATGTCAAGTTAAGAGACACGTTATTGTCCTAGGTTGAATCTTTTGTTTGCTGCACCTTTGTCCAGCTGCATGACAAATTGTGACCAAGCAGTTTTCTAAAAGGACAGTGTTTTCATTCTTATCCTGTATACAGTTTTTTCTTGGTAAATACGCTGGTGTAGAATCAGTTAACTATGAAATAGTGCAATTTAGTGGGAATACCCGCATGTTGAAAATTTTAACTTCTCAGGGATAAAAGTTACATCAAACATTAAATGTATGGGATCTAACTTAATTTTATTATTTTCTAAATAGGCTTAATTGAAAATTAAACAATTTGTAATGCCAAAAAAGCGTACAGTATTTATTAAATTTATTAAACCTAATAATTACCAGGGTAGGTTGACATTAATCTAGCCTAAGTAAGAAAACGCATGATTTTTGTTCCTTTTCTCATTTATTTTTCAACATAGTCTCCTATTACCTCAATACACTTGATAAGACGGTTTTTCAACTTTTTTATCCCTTGCGAAAAGTAATTTTGCTCGAGCTCCTCAAAATAGTGTGAAGTTTCGGTCCTGACCTTATCGTTCGTTGCAAAACCGCGTCCTCCGAGCCATTTTTGTAGGTTTGGGAACAGGAAAAAGTCGCAGAGGGCTAGGTCTGGCTAATACGGTGGGTGGTCGATCAATTCGTAGCCCAATTGGTGCAATTTTGCCTGCGCAACGGCCGCCCTATGAGCGGGTGCGTTGTCCTGATGGAAGGGAACTTTTTTGCAGGCTAAACCAGGGCGTTTTTTCGTCAAATCGGCGTCAAAACGGTCCAATAAATCTGCGTTGTACACGCCAGTTATTTTTTTCCTTTTCAAGTAATCAATTGAATAATGCCTTTCGCATCCCAAAGAACTGTCGCCTACCTTTTCCGGGCGATCAGGTGGTCTTGGTTTTTTCGGTGGGGCCCTTCCGCTTTTTTCCACTGCTTT
>JAROYC020000012.1:7096364-7183839 GCA_029619255.2 Dynastes hyllus
CGAAAAAATGTAAAAGGGTGGAAATAAAAGTTGGAAACACCGTTTTTCTCCAAAGTTATTATAGATACAAAAAATTTGTTCAGATAAAGTTTTTAGTACTTCTAATAAGCTATCTAAATCTAAACAAATCTAGTAAATTTTCGTAAATATTACCACTTTTACACTTTTTTTTAATGGTACACCCTATATATTTTTACACCAGTTAATAGAAATAATTCCTTGCTTTAAAAACGTATCAGGATGTTTCCTTCTAAACTTGATAGCTTTTAAGATAAGAGAAAAAAGAAAAAAAAATTCTTTTCAAAATAAGGTGTCCCTTGAGAACAAAATTTGACAGTTTTATGTTATTTTGTATTGTTCTTGCGATACAATAAAGTTTGTGTGGCCTAAATATGTACATTATTAATTTGTACCAATAATGATACTCTCATGCTCTTTTTCAAACCAAATCTCAAGCTTTGTTCCACTCGAACTACTTTAATGTTTTTTGACATATCGATAGTGTAACTTGTAGAAAGCGTAATATATCACAAAACAATAAAATTCTACAAAGAATAAGTAGGTTTTGATCAATAATTCCCTAATATCAATGACCATTTTTTTTAATGCGGCTGATTGCAAGCCACTTCCAATAGAGAACAGCAGTCCTGAAATGTAATCTAGTTCTTTTTTTTCTTACTTTTCAACATCGCGGCAACAAGAATTCTCCAACCGAAGCCTATGCTAACAGGGTTTGGTCTCCTAGTGCCCGTTCTCTCAATTTATTGTTAAATAACCGTAGAGATTTCTTTCGTTGGCCAATCAATGCGACGCGTTTAGTGGACGCGCGCTATGCTTTTGTTTGTTTTTTCTCCTTTTAGGTTTTGTTTTCCTTTTTCTTCACTCCACCTTCTTTGCTAGTCCGTCGTGTTTTGTTTTAATCGCGCCACGCACAGCCTCCTTTCTACAATCCTTTTGCTCTTGATACTTGAAACGGTTTTTGTCTCTACCAATATCTTGTTTTCTTCTTCTTTGTATCTTCGTCATCGTTATCGTCATTTATATATGATGCCATCTTCTTCTCTCGCCGAGATCATGTTTTCTATGTTTCGTTTACTATCTTCGTCTTGAAGTTGCTGCCGTTCTTGACGATGATGATGCTGGAAAAAAGTATCGCATACCTCGTGTTCGGCGACCGGCGTTTGTTCCGAGCAGCAGTGGTTGGAAAAAGCGGTGGTATTTCAGGTGCGCGCTGCCGATTTCAGATGGAGCCACTGGCGTAACGGTGACGTTCAGCGATCATCGCTTCTGGTATTCGTTCATAGGCGATTGTTTCATTTGGTGAAGTAAAGTGATCGTTTTGCGAATAATTTTGGATCCTCTTACACTTTTTCTTTAAAATTTATTGCATTTTTTTAGGTATAAAGCTCGGTCTTTATGTTTAAAACAGGAAACGCTGGGTTTATAAGATAAGTAGAGACGACAGACATTGGTTTATAGACGTATAATAAAAAAAAGTGCTGAAAATATTTCTAGAAATTTAAAATAATATTATTCTTTATAAAAGTTCTTGCTTACCTTTTGTAATTCTATAGACAAACATATAAAATATTATTTTTATTACCTTATATTTTACGGGAAGTTATCTAGGATGAGTTAATCTGCCTCAAATATTTAATATTGCAGTAAGTATTGCAGCTGCCCAATTTTAAAAGGTTTTTACTATTCCAATTTTTATTCCAGGAATGTATAAGGAATGAACTTTATTTCTAACAGCTTGCTATGGTATTATTGATTTCCGAAAGTATTTAAACCTTACGTTGTTTGGTACTGAGGCTTTAGTAATGTCATTCCTTTTTTGCTTTTGCATATCTAGCAACTTGCTACTAAAGAATTCGCCAGATTTTTCAACCATGTTAGAGTAATTGGTCTCGAGATAGCAGATAGCTTGAGAGCATACACTGGTTGCTAGAACCTTTAAAGAGAGCACACACTGCGGATTCTCTTCATTGTTTAAGAAAATAAATGTCTTGAAAAGAACTTTTTTGGTTATAGTAAAGTATGGAAGCAATTTTCCTAACGATAATCTGATTGGTAATAATTTAAGCATCCCAAATTGCTAGTTTGATTTAATTTACAACCAACCAGTACTTCGCACACTTAGTTCACCCGGCAATTACGTTAAAGCGTTCGAAAAACGACGAAAATCCATACAATCTTCGACTATACAACTTTCCCAGTGCGAAGGCAACAAAGACGAGTTCGCAAACTCAACATGCACATAGCATCCAGTTATCTGGAGACTCGAGCGGCTCCCAATACCACCACCAGCGATCCAACCTCCCCCCAGAATTGACAAACTAGCTAACTGTGGCTCCGACAACGTCACGTCGGCCAAAAAAACCCAACGCCCGGTCCCGAACGGGACAAAAACTAGCGAGCTGAGCGAGCGAACGGAGCAAAAACTCCCGCTCGGGATATACGAAGGAGCTAGAGCCATTCTCCCCGCCCGGGTAGAATGGGAGCCCTTTCTTTCTGCTACCGCTTTAGCTAACCCCCTTCTTCCCCCCGTATTGCGGACGAGTTCCCCCCTTCTATTTCGACCTAACCTCCCTCGGTTTTGGGCGTTGTTGGAAGGCGGGGAGAAAGGGTATTGCGTTGTCTAAGTGTGCGAATGTGAGAGGGTGTCTGCTGTTTCATTTCGAGAGGGTGAGGATGGAATTAGTTCGATATGTAATATGTGAAGGGGAAATACGTGACGGTTATACTTAAATTGGCGTATTTTAGGGTGCGAACGCAATTCTGGCGCCCTCTATATGGCGACCTGATGACCTATATTCTTATATGAATAGAGGTCTTTAGCACAGAGCAATACAACTAGTGTACTCTGTAAAAAATGCAAGAACTTCATCTCCATAAGCTGTAACTATAATTTGCAATAACCAAAAAATGGCTGAAATTTGAAGCAAACGAAGTTTTAACCCAAAAATTATGTCAGGAACAATCCCTGATACAAATTTACTCTTATAAAGTGAAAAATCCACGTTCCTTTTAGTTTATTTTACATTTAAATGGTTTTAATCACTAGTTCTTGTATATTTTTTCACTTCTTCAATGTCTTTCACCTACGAAATATTAGAATTCCTCATTGTTAAGGTATATTCCTCTTATAGAATTGATTTTTACCCCCATAAAGGGGCTCAGCTATTGTGTAGAATAAATAAAAATCTGTTTGAGGTAATTGTAGAACTTTCGCCATTGTTGATTTCACAAGATGAAAGAGTTTCTACATAAAATGTGAATAGTATTAATTATGAATCAAAAATCAGAGGGAAGGCGATGGAATAGTGGGACAGTAACCATACAAACGATGGCATTGCGTTATATGCAACTATTTCTTTCTGGTATTTTCACGAGTCGCGCCGAAATTCTGCCGAATCTGTATACGTATTGTATTGTTATGATTTACAACATCGAACGTATGTAGCTGCCATTAGCAGCGCGTATAGCGAGGTCAGTATGTCCGCTCGTTCAACGTGGAAATCCTTCTAGCGACTATGAGCTATTTCTCAGCAGCTTCAACTCCTTTTATGGCCTCCTATCACTGGAACGGGGTGGAGATTATTTTAAGTCCAGCCAACAACGATCATGGTGGAACGGATAAATTTTTCTGTTCATTTTCTTTAGATCCTAAATCTTCAATTTTAATAGAATATTTTCCTACAACAATTGACAGCATAAATTCAATTGTATCTTTAGCATAAGTATTCGTCTTGTTTGTCAGTAAGTTTTAATATTATGCAGTTGTTGGTGGTGTTAAATGTCATAGAGCAGCATAGATTCAGTCTTCCAGTTGCGTCCCTGCATGGCATGAATTATGCCATTTTAAAAAGATAAGAAATTTATTATTAAATTATATTTCGAAAGGTATAGTCATCAAAATTAGCCGTGATTAAACAATCGCTCTCGCGAATGAAATAAAGGAGTAAGGAGACGCTGATTAATTTCTCACTTTTAGTCAAAATATTCATCTAGGTAATACGTGTTTGACTGTGTTCCCATTTTCTAAGTGCTCAGTATTTAAATCCTATGATAAATATGAAGTAAAAGCCAAGTTTTGTGGTTTAAGAATACGCAGGGTTCCAGTACGTAGCATATAAACATAGTGTTTATATTGGTCACAGTCATAGTTCCAGGTTAGTTTTTCCTGTTCAAGTTTGAATATTCGTAAAATTTCATCAATTGGTATCTAGTTTAATTTAAATTGCCAAAGGAGTGTCTAGGAACACTCCTGGACCTACAGACCGTACAACCAAAATCGCCAAGGTACAGGTTCTAATGAAAATTATCCTAACATGTAAAAATCACATACAAAAATATATGTAAGGTTAAAATTTCTCAGTGAAAGAAATAAAAAAGAAGTAAAAAAAACACATAAAATTACATTGAAGGTTATAAAGCCCGGGGAACTATCAAATTCATATTCAATTAAAAAAGAAATATCACTGTTGAAATCCGCATGATATGTAAAAACTACAGAGAAAATTACTTAATAAAATGAAATTTTAAATACTAAGAAGTGGTAAGTAACTTTGTACCAATGTGTGGTAATTTTTACATTAAACAATTTTCCGTTTGGGGAAATTACACCGAAAATAGCAGGTAACAAATGTGTCTACCACTTTCAGTGTAAAATTCTTCAAAAATTTTTGTGTAGAGTCGGTCATATTAATAGAGTGTTTTTAAGCTGTGCTTTTACATAAGGAAATCTACTTTCTTGATGCAAAAGACTATTTCTCTGTGTGTATCACATCATTTGTGTGTAATTTTCATCAATGTTAAAAAATACCAATCAAATAAGTTCGAACATTATACTTCGTATGCAAGATAGAAAAACAATGTTAATCTGACACGAACTAGCAAAAACTCCACCAGCACACGCTAAAATTTCTTTACAAATAAAAGAAGCCCAATTGCTTTTTTGATTTCTTAGGAAATTTGCATGGTTAAATGGATTCTATAACAAGTTCTGAACGGCGCACCATCTAATTAACTAACAAACATTCCTACACTATTATGAACGCTATCGTTCGTTTCCTATAGCTTTATTACTGTAGATTCTTTCCTATTCTAATGTATATACCTATTGTGTCACTAGAGCTGACCTATTCTGCGTCTAATAAGGCCAATTAAAAAAGTTACTTGGACACAATCGTTTTTACCCGGTAGATATACCATTAGTAGATATTTTAATTTGTGAAAGTAGTAAATAATTCCCCGGATTTTATTACGACAATGGAGGAACAACAATAAAGGAGCTTGTTAGATATTGTACAGACTTAACTTGCGATAAATTGAGACTAAATCGTTTGAGGATTGTTGACGTGTATGCTGTCTTTTGTATTCAAACAGGAATCTTAGTTTGTGTAACACTAATTGGAAACATTTTTTGCGTGAGTTTGGTTAATTGATTTACTGCGAGATGGAACGGTTATACCTAAGCATCGGTCAATTTAAAGAAACTCCTGAAACTCCTGAGAAAATATATATCCTGCGTAAGCGATCTTGTACCACGTCTCCCTATTTTCAAAACATCAAAAAAAAAAATATCTTACATCTATGAGATCGTTTGTTTTATGTCCATACATAAATTGAGGTTAAAATTTCGTTAAGAATTCCTAAAGATGTCTATTATAAGGGCCATAACATTTTTAGTGCGTAATTTCATTTCTTCCACGAACCCCGTTCAACTTCAATTGGCCCACCTGATAAAATTTCAGTTATTAGCATGTATTGAAGACAGTGGCGTAACAACCACTTCCGCAACCCCTGCAATTCGAGGGGACCCCACAGAAAAGGGGCCCCCAGAGAATAGAAATAATAATAATAATAATAAGCTTTATTACCCAACAGAGAAAATTGCAATTACTGGACAAGTAATTAATTAAACAAATTACAAAACGAGTACAAAAACAAGTAAGAGTAACAAGTTACAAAAAATTATTAAAGTAAAGAGCAGTGACTATCCTTATTGTATGTAAAGTATCGTGAAAAATATCACATTGCGAAGATATGAGATTAAAGTTTGTACAAGTCACATAAATAGGTGATTTTAAAAGAGCATTTGTTCAGGAAACGGCAGATAAAACGTATTCGAATACCGGACACCAGAGCGAGGGATTATAAATTGTAATCTTTGAAGTAGTGCAGAGCAGTCAATGCAGCTATTACATAATTTCCAGAGAAACACCAAACCGGAGGATATGCGCCGAAAGTTAAGAGAGGGTAAATTAAATCGGAACAACAGTAACATATGATCAACGCCTCTCGGTGGGTACACTCCGTCTTGCCGGAACCAGAGGAGTATAGCAAATCTGCGTTGGACCAATTCCAGTTGGCGTTTATGCGTTAAATAGTAAGATATGATGGACGCGTATTCCAGACGGGATCTAACAAGAGCGTAGTACAAAGATTTCAAGGGTACTGTATTGGCTAATAATAACAAGCAATATGAGGGCCCCGTTTAGGTACCTGCGGGGGGTACCCTTGACAAGTTGTTACGCCACTAATTGAAGATCATTTAAACTAATAGAGGTATAATTTTCAATTTTTATTTTGCAAATAACAGTTTGAAAATATATTGCACAAAAATAACGAAACTGATTACAACTGGAACTGATTAAGACTGAAAAACTCAAATTTGTGACTTTCAGCTCTAAAATATAGCTCATTCTACCACTGAGCTACATCACCTTTATTTTTAATAACTGCTTCTATTCGTCTCGGCAAACTATTTACTAAATCCTGATACTCCTCTGCACGGAAATTATTACAAATGTTCTGGAACCTTTGCTTGAGTTCTTACACAATCCTAGCAGGATTGGCTCGCAACCTCTTTTCCATGATATGCCACAACGTCTCGATGGGCGAAAAAAAACCATTTTAGAACCGGTATTTCATGGTCTGAAAGCCATTTCATGGATCTTTTGGAAGTATGACATGCAGCACCGTCTTTCTAAAAAATGAAGTAATTTCCGGAAATCCTACTCTCTTCCAAAGTAAGCAACAAAGACAAAATTATAGAAGTCGAAGGGAATTCTTGGTACTCCTGCACTTTACGACTCCCATTCTTTTCAATTATTACCCAAGTTATAATAATAATAATAGCATTGTACAACATGTGCTAATTAATGAATATTTTCAACAATTAATAAATATGTATGAATGGATTTTAAGGATTCAGCAATGTGCACAATATTATGTTTCGAAGAATACACATAAAATGTATACAATTTTCAAATCATTTTTTAAAATAACAAAACAAAACAGTATTATTTTAGGCGTTTTATTTCCTCCACAAAATTTTCATTTTTATTTGCTGCTCCTCTCCCATCATCATTTATAGATTACTTTCTTTTTTGAGAATTTCTAATTTTATTTTGTTTTTTCAAGAGCTGTAATTTTATTTTAAATTTTTAATTGTGCTCTTCTAAAAAATACTTTGTGTAGCTCTCCGTATTTTAATAGGTTGACATGTCACTATGGTGCAACTTTACAATTTTCTGGTCACTTATGTATATTTGCTTGTTTTCTTTCATGGTGGTCCCCGTAGCTAGCCTGATGATGTGTTTTTGAACACGAAACCAGTCGCTTGTTAGTTAATAAAATTTGTGAGAAAATTGGACCTGCTTTTTATTTCCCTTCATTAATTTTTTTTCAATTGTCACATATTCTGATACTGCAGACATATCTTAGAAGAGCAAGTGGATACAGTTGCAACTAAAATCTTATAGATTTCTTCGAAAATTTTCGAATTTAATCACAACGATTAATTAAAAGCAAACTGCAAATATTTTTGTCAGACATCTCGCTAGTGCAAACTTATAAGCACTTGAATACAAATAATTCCCCAAGAGGATGGCCATCAGTCACGATGTCCGGTCCCTCATGCTACTGGAACTTGTAAAACAACATTACTGCCGCTTTATCAAGTTATGCACCGTCGGAGAGGTATTAATTTCACTGATTAAGAACCGACCATTTAGCAAAACAGCGTCCGACACTACGACGACGTTGTAGACCACGGTCAAGGGGGGTGTCCATTGCCCGCTTCGCAAAGCAAAATATATGGTATCCTTAATCGGTATAACGTAAGTGTTAAGACCGCCGCCCCGAAGCACAAATCAAATATGAAATAGCATCGCTGCGACTCCAAATCGAGTTAGGGTGAGGCGGCCGATGATAAGAAATGACCGTAGTCCAACGCTGTTATCTACGGAATGGACGAAAAGGGTTGCTTGGGGTTTTAACTTACGCGACAGACCACTTAGAATATGAATTGGTGACCGGTGGTACGATAAATAGCCATGGAGCGATGTCAGAGTCCAAGTGAAGGGTTTACTGAGATTGGTTGGTTGTTTTCTCGAAACTGATTGCTGTATTTACAGCTTGGGATATTTTTCCTTTGAGCATAATAAAATTCCTTTTTCAATTTCCTCCGCTTATTTTACATAAATTACAATATAAATTTACAAATGATTTATGATCCGAATTGCATACAAAACGTTATATGCTAACATAAAAATAAGATGATGATTAGAGCGGGCCAAGAGCGCCACGCGCCAGGTTCGCAATCAGGCTGCCGGGCGCATATATGTATGTAAACATAGGTAATTTAAATATGTAATTATTAGGACGAGGACCAAAACCATTGTCTATTACGTCGTGAAGACGCGCAAGTATACACCTGCAGTTTGGGTGTTCGTTGATAAATAGGGCGTTGTTCACATGGGCCACTACAAAAAAAGTTCATTCATCGACGGCTACGAACTAACAGCGCGCTTATTCATTTACGGATGACGCGCTCTATTCATCAACAAATGACGAGTCTGCAGATGTTACGTTTGCACCACTTCGTGGCATACTAGAAACAAGCGTCGGTGTGCTCGCTTTAGTGATTATGTCTAACGTAACTATTAAAAATAAACGGCCATTACCTACGAAAGTTAATAAATTTCTTAGTGAATTTGTGGATTTACACTACAATGGGAGTACAATTTTCTGTAAAGTTTGTAAAAAGAAACTACGTGCTGGAGCAAACGTGATTGCGAAAGACATATAAATAGCGCACACCACAGAAATAAAAGAAATGGTGTGTCACAACAACGTCAATTTCAATTAGAATTGCTTTTAACGTTTATGGTATGTGGTCTACCACTTCGTATACTTGATAAAAAAGCATTTCGAAAATTCTGGGGTACATACAATACCGAGTGGATACTACCATCTCGGACAGATGGAGAGATACGGAGAGATATTCCACGAATACGTGTGGACATTGAAAATCGAATTAAAGCCGAATTAAAAGATAAACAGCTGTGGCTATGTCTTGATGAGACGACAGATTGCAAAAAATTCTATTTTGAATATAATAGTGCGCGTATTAGATCCTATTAAACCAAATTTTGCAAATCTATTAGCCAGCAGAAGATTAAAACAGTGTACTAGTAAAGCAATTACGGCCGTAGTTCTCGAAACGTTACAAAAATTTCAAGTGTCAACCAGTCAACTGTTGTTGTTCATGAGCGATGGTGCAGCAACAATGTGTAGTGTAGGCCGTTCCCTTAAAGAAAAGTGTGAAGGACTTTTACATGTTACGTGTAAAGTCCATGCTTTACATCTTGTGGCACAAACTATTCGAGAGTGTTACCCGGAGGTGGATGCATTAATAGCAAACACAAAAAAGTGTTTCTCAAAAGTCCTAAGAGGACTAGGGCATTCCACAGGTTATGCCCTGGTATTCGAGAACCACCACAGCCCATTCTTACGCGTTGGGGAACGTTGTTAAACGCCGCTTTTTATTATAATGAACATTTTCAAGAAGTCAAATCCGTTATTTTGCAATTCGTCCCTGCCGAAGCTAGAGCTATTAGGATGAGCCAGAAGGGATTTCTCGATATTTCTGTTGAAACACATCTAAAGAATATTAGCAACAATTACAAAGGGTTAGTAGACGCGATAGAAAATTTGCAAAATTCTGGATTGTCGTTGGTAGAATCAGTGCAAGTCGTGGACGAAGTTAGTACATTGTTACACAGTATAAACGATGCAACAAGTGGACGAGTTTTAGCTAAGTTCGATAGTGTTTTAAAAAGAATCCGGACTACAGGAGATTAAGACAAATGTGCGATGGGGCATCTGCAGATTCCTTTACTAAGTCTAAAGATTATTTTAATTACGCCTGTCTTACTTCGGTAGACGTGGAACGGTCGTTTTCGAAATATAAGAACATTTTTTCGTCTCGGCGAACATCCTTCACTGAGGACACGGGGACAATTAAATTGAACAGGATCCAGGACTATTGGACGGTTATTCAAATTCGACAGTGTTTCCGTGTTTCTTTTTTGAGCAAAAAAATGGGTTTTGAGATCGTTTGACTTTTTAGGCATTTTAAGGTGTCTCCACTTTGCCAGAAATCCTGAACTAAACCAATCCAATCCTGATGATCGTCTATACAAAATTAGACCAGTCTTAAATTATTTCAATAATAAGATGCGACAGATATATTACCCAGGCAAAACTCTGTGTCTTGACGAGTCATTGGTGTTATGACGTGGCCGACTTGTTTTTAGGCAGTACATTGCGAACAAGAGACATAGGTACGGTCTGAAGTTATACATGCTAAGTGAACCAAGTGGTCTCGTTCTCAATTTTGCCGTATACACTGGCCAACTAGATGAGTTAGGAGGTAAAGGACACGCTCAGAAAGTTGTCATGCATTTAATGGACCACTATTTAAATAAAGGACACTCTGTTTTTATGGACAATTACTACAATAGTTGTGATTTAGCAACTACCTTATTGAGTAATAAAACCTATTGTACTGGGACGTTACGCAGTAACAGGAAAGGTACACCCAAAGAAGTTGTGGGTACCCAATTGAAAGTTGGCGAAACTACAGCTAAATATTTTAATGGAATAATGGTGGGAAAATGGAGGGACAAACGTGAAGTTACTTACATCTCAACAGAATTTGTGAACACTATGATAGAAGTGAAAAATAAAAGGGGTATTGCAAAGGAGCAACCTCTTCCAATTGTTGAATACAGCAAGAACATGGGTGGAATAGACAAGCAAGACCAAATGATGTCCTATTACCCATCGCTTCGGAAGACACTATTTCGGTATAAAAAGTTAGCTGTTCATGTATTCCAACTCCTTCTATTCAACTCATATACATTGTATTGAATGTATCTGGAGAGTCTAACAAACAACAAGTAGCAAAGCACATTCCAACTAAAATAAAGACAAACGACAATGAAAGCCGCAGACCTAGAAAGAGATGTCGTGTGTGCAGTGGAAAAAAAATTAGGAAGGATACGATTTGGGAATGTCAAGGTTGTCCAGAAAAGCCTGGATTGTGCAACGAGCCTTGCTTTAGTTTGTTTCACAATAAAATTGTTTAATTTTCACTTTTTGCAACTATGTTTTTCAATGAGACGACATTATTTTATTGATATGTAATATAAAATGTTGAAATAGGTGAAGCTTTGAGAGGAGAGGAATTAAAGAATCTACATGTAGGAAATATGGAAGATACATCTGAATTTAACACAAAAACTAAAATTTGAAGACAGTTTATTGTTGATGATTCGCAAAAACGTTAGGATGCATCCAAATCCCATTAATCATGATAGATTTTTTTGTATCATACATGGGTAGCTGATGCACGCGACATCAATGGATATCCCTACTATTGTACTGTTTCTTTATTAATGTATTTAAGAATACAGATCATTGTTAATAAAAAAGTAGGTACCGGCAAATTATTATGAAAATCTTGAGTCAAATTTTAAAGGAGTGAAACGCTAAAACCCAAAATGAATAAATAAACATGTACACAAACATGTCACAATTAATTTAAATTGTCGAAAGAGTGTCTAAGAATAGTCCCGGACTTACAGACCGTACAATTAATTAATCAATTTCGAATAATTCTTTTTTTATTATTTCTAATATCTATGCATCTATGTACACCACAAAAAAAATTGGAAAAATTTCCAATAACAACCTTGAAGCATCCTCCAAAATCTAAATGAGTTCTAAGCCCCTTCCAAAAATATCCCCTTTATCCCCATTATCATCCGGCATTTATCAATGAAGATATTAATTATTTTCCGGTGGGGATATCTATAACACATCTTGGCGACACTTCCAACAATAGCAGCGCCTTCCTTCGCAACAATACTTCATTATGAATAACCGCCCGCTAGATGGCTAGATGGCCTTTACGCTCTACCATCATCATCACTGGAACACAAGCGGCCCTAGTGTATATATTATGCGCCGCTACAGCTTCTACGGCGGTTTATAATAATAATATGATATGGCTTGCGCTTGGGACGTCGTATAAACCCTTATAGTTTCCTCCTAACCACCGCCACCGCCTCCCATTCCATCGTTTGTATGAGGATATAATTAATGACGTTATGAGTGCTGAGATGTTAAAGTCACTCGCAGCTCTGGAGGCATTGTTAGCAATTGTTGCCGTTGTGAAAGCGTCGCTAATGAGTTGGATGCATTTAGTTGCGGGATGAAGTCTTGAAGTGGCATTCGAATGGAGAATGCAAAATAGAACGGTTGAGTTGTTTACCTTTGTGGTTTTGAATATTTCAGAAGGATAGTAAAGGGATGTGATAGATTTAGATTGCACAAATGAAGATATTTAGTAAAATCAACGTTGAAATAATTTTGAAAAGATCGAGGAATATAGCAGGTCTCACGTTGGGGTTGGGTCTTGCGAAATATAGCTGTCTGTATTGACGGAAGTAAGGAAGATATTGATCAAACAAGCGTGTTATTCAGTAGACGAATTTCTATCAAATAATGAACTGTGATACTATCGTACTTTTTATATTCAAATGTATGTTTCTGACTCATTGTTAGTTTATTTTTTATATAGAATGCTCTTCGTCTTTTACATGTTTTATCAATTTTATTTATTTTATGACTTTCTAGTAATTGTTATTACTCAAAAAATATATTATTATTATTATTATTACTATTATTATTATTATTATTAGTATGTACATAACTGATTTCTCAAGAACACAGAGAAAAAAAGTCCTTAAATCAAACAAAAGATTTATTTGAGTGAAAGCACATTTTTAAGAGCAACAGATTGAACTTGTGTGAATATGCAAACGTTTTAATTTGACATAATTTTGTTGAGTCAAACAACGCGCGTCATCGGCAATTTCCGTTGCGTGAAGGCTGGGCAATCGTAATCAGTGTCCTAGTTTAGGTTATATGAAATGGTGGTTCGTAAGCCGTGAGATGTAAATGAAAAAAATAATAGGTAAGTAGGATAATGAATTTATATATTTTTACTATTGGATAACTAACGTTAACATTTCCGTATAAAAAAATAATAAAATAATTGTCCCAAATTGGTGAATATCAGAATCCTTGTTTGCATCAGGGATTAGCGAAAATTACAAAAATCTCAACGATATCGTTTTCCAGGCCAGCAACAGCAATGTTAGTTTAAATAAATTGCGATTCAATTCACCACACACTTAACAATGCTTTGATCTTTCCGTTTTCATATTTTGTAACTAACTGTTAGTATATTTCCTCCTCTTTTGATATAACAGGTATTTCAGCAAAGGCAAGTGATAAAACATGTTTACATGCATAAGTCCGTTGAGGTATCTGCTGTTCTATTTCCTACCCTTTTTGTCATAATACCTAGCACCCTTCTAGCACCTAACCATACAGTTATCCCTGTCACTCGTTCGCGATTCTCAGGATTCCTACGACATTACCGAGGTAGTAAGTTTTGTAATATTCTTTGCAAACAAAAATAGTACAGGTGTCACTTTAATCTTTATGTATCTGTACACACTATACTCAAATTATCTTCATCGAAAATGATTTTGTACGCATACAATTACAAAATTACGTATATATGGATAATTATTGTTTTTACAGATACCTATATAAAAGTGCATACCTTTTAATAATTTTTTTGTCGACGTACTTTTGTAGTTATATACACTCATAGACAATTTTCACTATTTTCTATGTTATTCTTAATTTAATCTCTACAATTTCTACATTTGCCTATTTGTTCAGTAATGCATTTATGTCATTGTAATGAAGACCCCTTTATTGCAAAAAAAGGTAAGACATAAAACAAAAAGGTCACTTAAGTAATTCTACTAAACAGTATTCTATCTTTTTTAAGGCCCTTAACTTTAGTGTAATTTTTAGAAACAGCTATTCTTCCCCTAGCACATTATACGGCTTGTATTCTTCTCATCATTCCTCCTACTAAGTTTTCGATGTTTTGTTGCATTTGCTGCAATTCTTAGTTCCTGTAATGTCCTGGGAGGTGAGTTTCTTTTCCTGACTTGTCCCTTTAGCATGTTCCACACGTACTATATGGGATTAAGATCCGGATTTCTCGCTAGCCCATGTATTGTAGGTATTTCAACTTCTGCAAGATACTGTCGCCGATAATGCACGAGCATTATCGTGCATTAGGAGGAATCTTTCAAAGCAGATTAAGCCTGCATATGGAACAACGTGTTCTTGAAGGATGTTTCGAATGTACCAGTCACCTGTCATTCGTTGACTAACTTCAACCAACTCTGTGCGTCGTTCTAAACTTATACCTGACCAAAACATTATTGAACCGCCTCCAAAATTTATGTTTTGTACTAAAGTACATGAGGCAAAGCGTTCGTTTCTACGTCTATAGACTAAATTACGTCCATCTGGCTTAAAAAGTTGAATTCTAGTTTCATCGCAAAACAATATCCTGCCCCATTCATTAGCATCCCAGTTTAAATGTTCTAAAGCAAAATTCCTTCTTCCTGCTATATGGCGTGGAAGCAATAATGGAACTTTTGCAGGACGTCTAGCTGTTAAACCACCTTCCTTAAGCCTTCTTGTGACTGTCTTCCAACTAATATTTGTTCTAGTGGCTTCCAATAAGTCGCTTCTTAGTTCAGAAACAGTTGCACTACGATTTCTTAAAGATGTCATCTGGAGAAAACGGTCTTCCTTTTCTGTTATATATGTCGACCTTGGCCATTCCTCCTGTTGAAAGTACCAGTCTCCCTGTGCCTTTTTACTATCCGTGATACAGTTGATTGATGCATTTGTAAATGCTGCGTGATTTCATTTTGCCATTTTGCAATATAATACTATCTGGAAGAATTTATCATTCATCGGGTATCTGGATTACCTTTAATAACTTTGCTGTTAAGCGCAATATAAGATTTATTAATTCCTATATTTAAAATTGACATGCAACAAACGACATGGTATTAGAAAATATTTTAAAACAAGCTTCAAAGCTAGACCATTTCCACAACAATTTCCAAAACGAAAACTCTCCTCCACCAAAGCAATCCTAAACGATATCTAGGTCAAACTTTCGTACCGCCACCACCACGGCCATCAACACCACCAGCAAACGCTCACAATTCTTTTGTTTTTCCCTCCTTTTCCTCCTGCAGCTTTTCTTTCCAACATCCACTAGTCTTTCCTCGTCTCGTAAAAGTGAAATTTCAGCGTTTGCCGCTCGCTTACGATATTGAACCGGACTAGGACCGAACTAGGGAGAGAATCGGCAGCAAAAAATATATTTGCCGAGCCGTCTTCGCGGGCAAAAACTCGGGAAGGCGTAGCGCTAGTTTTTTGCCGGCCGCTCCCGGGTGAAAAATGAGCCTGTCCGGATCCGGAGCCGAGGACTCCGGAAAAGTCCGGGAAATCTACTGCGCGTCTGTGCGAGTTTTCTGGATGGACAGGGATGGAGTTAGGGTTAGATTTTTTTAGTTTGTTTAATTTTCAATGTTGTTTCTTTTTTGAAAATTGTATTGCTAATACTAATTTATCAACTGTAGCTATACCGGGTGTCCAGGATAATATGGGTATATTGGAAACCGTTAGAGATACAAGGTCGTTTAAATGGAGAACAAGTTGCGCATTTATACAGCTAAAACCTTAATATTTCCTTTATTATAAAAAATATAGTCATCAAATTTTGAATTACTTCGGTAAGTTCTTGTATTCTGTGCGGTGAATTTTTAAAAACTATATTTCTTAGGTGTGGAAAAATAAAATAATTTAAAATAGTTAGATCATTGGCATTGTCTTGTTGAAAATATCTATCCATTAGTTCGTCATAATGCAAACATCAACCTTTTCAGAATGCAGTGGTTTAAGTATCATGACATGACATAAAGGTTTTCACCGGGCCACAGGTTTGTTTGTTAATAAAACGTTGATAAAAAGAAGAAGGATTTGTCAAGGTTATTATAATCATTCATCTGATTTTCAAACCAATTGCAGTATTGTACCTTCACTACTTGATCAATAGATTTAAGTTATTATACAGCATGGATACTCTTCGAGATCTTTTCTAAGAATATACTGACAAGTACCAGATGACAAATTAGTTTCCTGTAAAAGCTTTCTAATTTACCTCTTACATCTCCTCACACCCGCAATGGTTTCAGCAGTTCTTTTCTTGGGTGTATCTACCACTACCGGGTTTGCGACTCACTGCACCAATTTCACGAAATTTAACAACGCAGCGAACAATTTATTGATATAATACTGGAATAATAGAGGAAATTCTCTTGCTCTTGTCCATTACGAAAATAGCTTTCAATGATAAAAGTTTGATGATCTGTAGCTAGTAAACATGCTTGAACATTTATAAGATACGTCAATAAACATTAAATGTAATTTGAATTGTCAAACGTCATTTGAAGCTTCAATCTAGGATTTAACTCTCAGAAGTAATTATAGCCAACATAAAAAATAGTTCAAACAAAACATGTATTAAAGTTAATTAAAAATTTGCTGTTTTCCTTAATTATTCGTTCTTTCAAGTCGTATTTTATGCATTTCTACATGCAAATTTTATATAAATATGAATATACTAAACGCAACAAACCACCTTCCATGTTTATATATCTTTCGCAACCCGTACCTTGTAATCCCCTGATTCGCATCTGATGGACATCGCTAAGCTCGGAGTATTCTTTTTTGACAAGCGGATTAAAAGCGTATATCTCTAAATCTTAGCTTCCGAACGCCGCACGCTACGCAATGTAACGCCTGTACTTAAACGGTGGGCCATAGGGGACCGGTTATTTGCATATAGAATCGCTAGTAATTCCATATCAAGCCATCCGTGGCAGGACTTGACATTTACACCCGGTTTAAAATAACGACGTCGCTTGCGATTATCTTTTATTACAAGCGAAATAACATTTTACTCCTGAGGTGTAGGACACGGGGAAGTGAGTTTTATTAGGCACCGGATGATTGGGTTTTATTTTAATTAATGAATAATTTAACAAATATCTGTTATAAGACTGAAATCATGAAATTAGTTAATAAGGAATTGTTTTGCCCTCTATCTTTGCTGCCGCAATTATTAAGGCGCTCAAGAGGGTTGAATGGACGACCCACCTGTGTTAATGTATGGAAGATTACATCGCTCTGGATGAAATCCTGGTAGTGTTGGTCCAGAAAGAGATGGCGTTGGTAAAGCAAATTCACAAAAGAAACCCTCACTACCATGTTGAAATATAATGTCCTTGCAACCAACCAAAGCGGAATCTGTTGGCTGCAGCACAATATCCATTGATTGCTTCCAAGAGAAAGCCTCATAAACGTCTAAACGTACCATAACACCATCTCCTCTTCTCAATATACACCTCAGGCTTACCTCGCAATATTCGGCATTGTCAGCGTCACTTTTATACATCTCCTTCAAACCTGAAGATCATATAGTTGCAGAACAATCACTAAATGATGATATCCAGAGAATACGTAAATTTTCACAAGACTTCCAATTACGAATCAATGCAGTTAAAACCCAGTTGATTGTTTTTGGTCCTCAAAGATCGCGAGTTCTTTGAGGACCAAAAACAATCACTTGTTAAATCAATTTTGGATCTAAAAATAATGTCGCAGTGTATAGTTCCTAGTAAGGAGGTTAAAAATCTTGGTGTGGACGTGGATGATACGCTCAAATTTCGCTTAAATACTTCGAAGATGATTCAAAAAGCATTCGTTGCTCTCAAAGCTCATGTCAAGCAACATTTTGGGCGATGGGTTTCCAGGGCTTTGTATTGGCCGATTCCAAGATTTCCAGGTCTCACATCACTAGACTATTATTTATGGGGGTGGTCAAAAAAAGGAAGTTTGCAAGGTAAAAGTCGACATTGGGGATGCACTAATTCGACGTATTAGAAATGGCCATCGAATTTGGACTACTCAAAAATATTATGTACTTTAAGGTAAAATTAAAAAAAAAGCAGTTGATAATGTTGGCAATGCAATTATTTAATTACATGTGTGTGTGTTTTATTATTTTCTCAATCCTTTTTGGCATACTGCCAATGCAGCTTTTTATTGTTTTTTTAATTTCGTCGCTATTATGCTATACATCTTTAATATGTTGTTGTAATTCTTCCTTTGTAGTTGAGTTTCGTGTACTTACGATGTTTTTCAAGACACTCCACACATTTTCAATTAGGCTTATGTCTGGTGAATTGCCTGGCGAAGGTAGTACAAGCAAATATTTAAATTCAAGGTATCACATTACACTTTTTGCCTTATAACACGGTGCATTGTCTTGCATGTAAGTATATGGTCCTTGAATCGGATCCATTGAACCAATATAAGGTATTAAATAATTTTGTAAAACTTTTTTATATTGTTTTTGTTCCATTGTTCCGTTAACGAAATATAGTGGTCCCGGTCCTTCTATCGTAATACACGACCAAACCAAAACCATTAGAGATGGGGGAGAGAATATTATTGCTACAACTTTCTTCTACTCGATGTTTAAAAGAAGTTTAAAATTTAGAAAAAATAATGTTTGTAAACAGGAAACGAAAGAAAGCGATAAGTCCCCTTACCTGGGCTTTGCTCAACTGGATTTTTCGAGTAATCTTTTGCTATCGTAGTCGAGCGGCGGTAAATCGGAGCTAGTCCTGTCCCCGGGTTGAATAGGACGCAACCTTATATGTGGACATAGACACACAGCAAAACTCTACCGTTCGGTGGTTTTCAGCAAAATGTGCTTTAAGGAAAACCCAACAAAAAAAATCCTAATGTGGAAAATAACAATCTATAAGCATAAACCTAATGAAATATGATTAAAATAATTAATTATCTCGGTTGGATGGAAGGTTGATGAAGGTTGATGATCAAACCAAAAAAAAATAAAGAGAAATAAAATTGTTCTATAACCAACCTTTATAATTGAAATTACCAAAAGTAAATAAACCAAACATTAAATATGTCAATGATAGAAATTATAAATTTTGAAGCGTGTTAGAAAAGATAATGTAGCGACATTTATTGTAAACATGAAACAACCCTTGACAATATGAAATACAATTATGTCGGTAAAATAGAATTTGACACGTTACAATATGTCATTAATAGAAATTATAAATTTTGAAACGTATTAGAAAAGATAGCATAGCGACATCTATTGTAAACATAAAGCAAGTAAGAAATTCAATTTTTTCTACAAAGTAGAATTTGACACGTTACAATTTTTTTTTTCTGAATACATTGATGAGTGGATTATTTCTCCACTAAAAGTATTTATTAATTTATCTATTAATAATCGTTTCGGGAATTGTCAATTAATTTTAAACTTTTTCAAGATACCACGTTTTAAGATCATCAAAAAGCTCATTTCCCAGCACACTTCGTACGTGCACTTCATATCTGCCCGAGAGAAAGATGAAAAACGAAACACCACCCGGATGACCTCTCCCAAAGGCTTCATCTCCACACACAGGTCGCTACCGTAGTAGCTACAATCATTCGACGCGAGAGATCGGCCGTTACGGCGTTTTCGCGGCATCCCAGTAGTCATAAAACCAACACGAACCGTCAGAAAAAACTAATTTCAAATAATTGAAAGTATGTGTAAAGTCAATTTGTTTAAATTCGCCATGGTCGCGGACAATAACCAGTTTTAGAAGCGTCTCCTTCTCGAGGTGGCAGCTACTGATCGGCTACCGTGAACGCCCAGCGTCAAACTCATCATAGGCATCATCAGCAAGTCTATACCAGGGCTAAGGTTAGCGTAACACCATGGACACTACAGTGCTGAAGACATTGTGTTTCCAACAGAAAATGGGCTTGAGTAGCGATCTTTTAATATTTCGTGTAAATTTACTACTTTGATTATCTTATAGGAAAAAATATTTTATATAAACGCTATTTGACGAGATCTTAGAATTTATTTGGGTTATGTATTTGTCAGTTTTGAAGTATGGCGTCATAATTTCACTTTTTTTAATAGAATAATATAGTGTCTTTTTATCTGTTTAATCAAGCAATATTTTCTTATCAGAACTTTTATTAAAACACTTCAAGGTTTAAAAAAAAAGCAACAAAAAATAAAACTTTTTAATTGGAGTAAGTGCATTTATAAATATTCCAGGCACAGAGAGCTTCGCGCCGGGTTAGAAGTGAGGTTGCCGCGCCCACGACGCGATGTTTGTATGCAGATGAATCGGCATGGGTTACCTGCAAATGAAATTATTGATTTATTGCAACAGTTTCTCATCAACCGTTCGCAGCATTAATCGTAATTATAAAGATAAATATATGTACGTAAGCATGTCTAACGTACGCAAGGAAAATAAACGACCATTGGCTAATAAAGTCGCTAAATTCATCAGTGAATTTCCGAATTTATGACTGTAAAAAACATATAAATAATGTACAGCACAAAAATGAGAAAAATGGCGTACCACTTCAAACACAATTTCAGTTCAATGTACTTTTGATGTTTAAGCAATTACGGGCGAAGTGTTGAAACTTCAATGGTTTATTAGACGTATTTCTGAAAAAATTACAAGAATTAATTACAAGCGGAATTGGGTTCTGCTACCAACATTTTCTTTGAGGACACAAGAAAGTAGATTTAAAATAAAATGCCTAGTAACCAAGCTATAAAACTGGTGCAATTTTAATCTAAGAAGCGCTCCTTTCCAGTAACATTCGTAAAAACTCTCCTACTACTTGTAAGGGCTAAAGGAGGGGGTAGCTGTCACTTTTCCATATGAGTTATCGCCTCGACGCTGACCAATGGTCCCAGCCGCAATGCCAACTGAGATTTGTTCGTATAAATCAACCCCCTCCTAGCTCTTTCCATTTTTGCTACCCTTCGCGCTAATATCTCGGGGCTGCACGTTGACAAAGTGGCTTTAGATGACAAATCGTCTTTCTTACAGCGTCTCTTTTTCGCATTTGTTCCTTAAACGCCTTCTTCTTACCACTCTCTTTCCTCCTGTTAGAATTTAGTCGCGGACTATGTCTATACTGCTGCATAGTTAAAGTGGGTATCGATTACGTTTTAAATTCCCTTATTTATTAAGAATGAAACGTCATAACATTACACTCGCATATAAAACCAACACATCTTTCAAATGATTATAAAAGTAAGACCACTATAATGGAAGACAGCGGTGATTATATATACGAGGGATGATCGTAAAATACGGTTCCCATCTTTTTTAAAAATAGACAACATTCTTTATTTCCTTTAACATTACACATCGTTTTAAAGGTAAAAACTTAAGCTATTTTCGACATAATCGCCATTTCTATCCAAGCATTTTTGTGGACGGTGCTCCAACTTCTGTATCCCCATGTAAAATTCTGCCGCCAGTCAAAATCTTTTCAATTGTAGTGTTGGAAATCTCAGGAATCCGAAGAACGAGTTGACGAATGGTGACCCTCCGATCTTCAAGCAGTATGCTCTCGACATTTTCAACGATTTCCTCTGAAACTGATGGTCTTCCGCTCCGCTCTTTATCGTGAATTTCCGTCCAACCTCCAGTGAATTCCCTACACCATTTGCGGACGTGTTGAACAGCTTTCTCCATAAACTTCGGTTAATTGACGATGAATGTCTATAGGTGAAACCCCTTTCGCGTTTAAAAAACGTATCACAGCGCGAATTTCTCACCTGGCGGTAGCGGCGATCGGGAGTTCCATCTCAGACGGTTGCCTAGCCAACACTCAGCGGCGTAGAGAGACTGGAGTGGTGCGTATATAGAGTGGGAGAACTGCTGCACACGCCAATGTTGTATTTCGCCTAACACGTCTTATTGCTGCTGTAGGGCCTTGGAAACCTTATTTTACGATCATCCCTCGTATATTCAGATGTTCCGCTTGCACTCGTGTGTGCATAGATCAAGCTGGTAGACAATCACAGAAGGAATTACAAGAAAACAAAACTCAAATTAAATCCTTAAATTTGCAGATCTATATATTTGAGATTCAGTTTTATGCACTAATAATTAAGTTATATTATTTATTGAACCAGTGACGGGTGCACAGATAAAAAAAAAGTTCATGAATCAAACAAATATATATCTTTGAAATTATTATTTAATTCAACAAAGGTTTATTTGATTGAAAGTGAATTTGTTTGAATGTACATTTGACATAATTTTGTTGAGTCAAATATATGTTAGAATCGTGTGCTCCGCGCGTCGTTGGCAATTTCCGTTGCGTGAACGCAGGGCAATCACAACAGTAGTCCTAATCCTAGTTTAGGTTATGTGAGAAACTTGTTGGAAGCGTGATATTAGTAGTCAACTATAGCCAACAAGTGCGCATGCTATAACGTTTAATTTGATTAAATTTAATTTTTATCCGATTCCTTGTGCTTTATACATACTTAAATTAACTCCAAATTTAAACGTCCTTTTTCAAAATTTTACTTTCATTATTTTCACTTCCATTTTCCCATTTAAATTTTATCATTTTCAACTTTCACTTTTAAGTTCCATGAACATCAACGTTCACACATTCATATTTCAATATTAACTCTAAAATATATGACTTGTAACCATATAAGTTTTGAGGAATCCGTTCACAAAATTGAAATCTTGGAACGTGATCGCGATCTTCAACTTTATGAACTGGTTGAACATGAAATGGCTTTAAAGCATTTTTCTTAAGCGTATTACAAACAACTTTCTGTGATAATCTGAGTTGATTTCCAATCATCCTCGTACTTTCACTGGGGGTTTCTTCAGCAATGTTGAGAATATCCTCTTCATTTCGTAAATCAAATCCTTCTGTTTGAGAAGGAACCCTTGCGAAATACGCCAACGTTCTGAACTCTAGTAAACAATCTTGGAAAATTGTTGGAAACTCTCCGATTTGGAAAACGGCGCCGATATTTGTTAAAAAATCATATCTGTATGTGAATGAACATTTCACGCATTTTAGTATCTAACAAAATATTGGAGAATGCGAAATGTTAACCAAAGGATAATAACTAATTATGTTAAATTAATCTATTAAAGTTAATTTGTCCAATTACACTGTTTTAAGGATGGTTAACAATCGGAGTATAACTCATGGATTTATTTTCTTTATTTTGACCACATGTATCTACCTACAAAACGTTTCCTATTCCTCCGAATTCACCCTGTATACTATTTACCATTTGTATTATATTGATGTAATTTTCACCGTAGATTCCAGCTGATCAGCATAAGCCAAAGCTATTTCTAGAATATACTTAAAATTAGTATGGAATATGGAACAAGAGGAGTTTTATATTTTTAATTTAAATGAATGTTGAACAAATCCCGTAAGCAAAAGATTCTAGAAATAATTTATGTAATAATTTCATCAGGATGATATAAATATTCTTCTTCTTTCCGCATACTTTTTCTGCCCGTATTAAACGTCGAAGATGACATAAATAATAAAAAAAATACTTTCTCTTTGTAATGCAAAAGAACGCATGTCCTATATATCATCCTTGAAGAACCCCAAGATCAGCAAATTCAAATACTACAAAATCATAAGCTAATATCGGAGGCATTTAAAACCACAAACCGTAAAATTGTCTGAATTAACCAAGGGATCCATTTAATTCTGTTAGATTCAAACTACATCAAGCGGATCGTGTTTTCGTAAATACTTATCTACGTTTGGATAGATATTACCTAACGAAGTTTTGGCCTCCGCTTCGTAACTAAACGAAAACTGACCCTAATGATAATCTTTCTAATTGCTTTCCCTGTTCCTTTCCCGTTGGTAATTGCAACAGCGTCGATGTGAGACAGACTCAGGGCGAGATAGAAATAGAGACTGAGCAGGAGAAATAGTGGCATCCGAGTAAGGCGTAATGATTAGAGCAGCGCAAACTGCGCTGAAAGCCAGTGGCTGACGCATAAAAGTTTACACAAAATAAACACGACTGGGACAATTCGGTATAAGCGTCAGTATAACTGCGACTCGAAAGCCGATCTGTTGTGTATGCATCTACGCTGTTGCATACTATATCGTAGTTCTACGTTTGTTTTGAAAATGTTTCCTACGTCGCGAAAACGACCAAAGTTGGACACAATAAGAGATTATTGCAGAAATGCCTGATTTAAAGTGTGATGGCGCTAAAATTCAATGTGTAGTGTGTAAAATATATTTAATGTGTTGGTCGAAAAGTGATTGTCTACGGCACGTAAAGAGTGCAGGGCATGTTTCAAAAAAACATTCCACACGAGATTGTAACAAATTTAAATCTAATTTATGTGTTTATTGCATGTAATTTACCATTTCATTTACTAAGGAAGAAAGCATACGTCTCGTTTTGAAATGAATATTCGGACTTTAAGTTACCAAGTGAAAGAACATTACAGAGAGTTGTGCCGTCTGCTCGTGAGCATGTCGAGAAAAGAATTAAATCGGAGTTGCAAGATAAAAAACTGTGGTTATGTGTGGACGAAACAACAGATCATAAAAAACTTTCTGTGGTTAATCTAATGGTACGCACAATGGAACCACATCGACCGTCACCCTCAATTTTACTAGCTTCCAAGCGAATACAACAATGCACTGCCGAAGTAATTTCAATGTTAAATACATTGGAAAAGTTTGAACTTTCAACAAATCAACTGTTGATGTTTATGAGTGATGGTGCCGCAAACATGCTTGCTGTAAGTCGATCTCTTAAAAAACATTGTGCTAACTTGTTGCATATTACATGTAAAATTCATACTCTCGGTCTCGTAGCAGATAGTATCAGAAAATGTTATCCCGAGGTAGACGCTCTAATAGCACATACAAAAGCTGTGTTTGTAAAATCCCCAAAACGTATTCGGGAATTTCACAGACTATGCCCCGGTATTCCTGAACCACCACAACCTATTCTTACTCGTTGGCGAACATGGTTAGAGGCTGCATTTTGTTATCTTAAATATTTTGAGAATATAAAGAACGTGATTTTAGAATTCGGCCCAAAAGCAGCTGCGGCTGTCAAGGTAAGCCGCTTGAAATTTCAGGACAGTCAAGTTAAAACAGATTTGGAAATTATTCAGAACAATTACGTGGGACTAGCGGATGCGATGGAAAAACTTTTTCTTCACGCCGCACTCATTTTGCCCAAACAACTTTGGAAACATATCTAATGTTACAAATATTAAATAGACATTATCCACTTTGTGATTTCACGGAGGAGTCGTAAAACGGTAAGTGTTTGGGCACGTATCACATTTAATTTATTTTGTGTAAACTTTTATGCGTCCGCCACTGGCTTTCAGCGCAGTTGCGTTGCTCTAGTAATGATATTAAGCTGGGTGCTATTCTGGGCTACAAAAATATACGAAGATGTAGGCATGGGTCACAGTCTACTCTTTCTTTTAATTATGAGTATTTTCAAAATCGGTCGCTAAAAATTTGGCTCGTGATTACACAGAGAAAAAAGATTCTTGAATCAAACAAATATATATCACTGAATTTATTTATTTAATTAAACAGAGGTTTATTTGAGTGAAAGCACATTTTTTAAGAACAGATTGAATTTGTTTGAATGTATAAACGGTTTTATTTGAAATAATTTTGTTGAGTCAAACAAATAATCGTTCGTTTCCGGCGTCGTCGGCAGTTTCCGTTGCGTGAATGCAGAGCAATCGCAGTCGTAATGCTAATTTAGGTTATGTGAGATGGTGATTCATAAGCTCTGAGACGTAGATGAAGAAAATAATAGGTAAGTATGATAATTGATTTATATTTTTTTACTATTGGATAACTAGCGTTAACATTTCTGTATAAAAAAAATAAAATAGTTGCCACAGATTGATGAATATCAGAATTCCTGTTTGTAGGGATTAGCGAAAATTACAAAAATCTCGCCGATATCGTTTTCAAGGCCAGTAACACCAATGTTAGCATTTTAATCCTTATGTGGCTGGAATAAAAAAACAGCTTCTAATGACATCGCAGGTACCTGGGTACCTACAAATTTTAATTAGAGATTTAACTATAAAGTATTTATTTAGGATGTATGTATATCTTGCGCCAAAAAGGTGGAACAGCTACTTTTAGTGCATCATGTCTAATGAAATTTTCAAATTTAAAGAGAAACTGATCAAAAGGGCAAAACAATAACTGAAGATTACAACAGTCCTCTATTATAGTTCAAAGGTACGAAGGTTCTAAACGACCACCACCAAAGGTTTTCAAGCCATTTACTGAAGAAGAATTTGATGCCTTTCTAGGAATTCTTCTTGCAGCTGGTGTGTATAAATCCAATAGGGAACATATTTCCGAGATGTGGAAACTAGAACCCTTACCTCTTTTTCGTGCATGTATGAGTCGTGAATAAATTGCAATTCAATTCATCACACATTTAATAATGTTTTAATCTTTCTGTTTTCATATTTTGTAAATAATTGTTAGTATATTTCCTCCTTTTTTGATATAACAGGTATTTCAGCAAAGGCAAGTGATTGATAAGCCATGCTAGCATGCATAAGTCCGCTAAGGTATCTGCTGTTCTCTCTCCTACCCTTTTTGTCGTAATACCTATCACCCTTCTAGCACCTAACCATATCCCTGTCACTCGTTCGCGATTCTCAAGATTCCAACGAGATTACCGAGGTAGTAAGTTTTGTAATAGAGAGTAATTTTGTTTAAACTAAATAAATTGTTTATTTAGATCAATGTGTGATTCTTTTTGGTTGAACTAAAACATTGTTAACTTTTTATTTTAGTTGCAAAAAGTATAACCTTTTTTCTAATCAATTGAAATATTGGATTAACATAATACATTTTCAACTGTTATGCAGAACGTGTGTAATGCATCAAGGGAAAAGTGGTTTCTTATCAATTTGACATTTTTTTTACATGCAAAGAATTGCCTGGTTAACGAAATTACCGATCTGTTGTTCCTACAAACAAAAATATTTGTTCGTCATATTTAAACGTGAAATGTTGAATTAACTTTTTTTGTTAACTCAATGCAATAAATTGTTCTGAGTATGTATCGAGCTCTTGCTTATAGGCTTTCAATTTCAAAGCAATTTACAATAATCTGTAGTAATATTTCGTTGAACAAACAATAAACATAGAAACAAACATTTACCAAAAACACACGCATCTCTCCTTAGAGCATCGCTCACGGACATCCCTTAAATACGATACATCGTTCTTTCCCTTCCATCACTACGTCGGGTCATCTAGACCCGCTTGTGAGAAGTGTATCCGCAGCAGGAGGAACGTTGATGACGCGCTAATGATCCGAAGAAAATTAGCGGCGTTGTCGATCTATTGCCTTGATGAATTGGGGGGTGAAAACGTTGGCGAAAGTGGAAAATGGATAATCTACGTTTTGCGATGAGACTGCCTTGCTCCGATGTAGTTCTATCATCTATTCCGAACGACTGTCTTCGTGTATCTCTTTTCCTTGGTCTTATTCCCTTCTTTCCTTTGCTAATGATGGATGAATTTATCTGTTTGTAGTAAGGTGTTATTGGGTTGATATTGATTGTGCGAAAATAATTCGTAAGTTCTCGGTATTTGCTTTAATTAGGTATGCAATATTGAAAGAATGGATGCTTTTCGTAAAAATATCTAGAACATCACAAGGATATTAAGATTCTAAATACTCGGTCAAAAGAAGAAACAACGTCTACAAAATATAGAAAATCTGGTCCCAAAATACCGTATTTGAAAATAGCTACAATGTTATTCAGTTTTTTCATATTCGTAGGGTGTCAGTTATATAAAAACTGCCCTCGTGAAGATCAAAGAAGTTGCCTAAGTCAATTATTTTGTTTTTCCTCGATATTAGTTAGGAAATTAGTCATCCGAATATGGAAATACTTTCAGATCACATGATCAAGTGTATTGAATCACCAGACACTTACTTGTATTCAAGGATATCTTATTTAACGTACACCACTCTTCAAGCAGAATAAGGTTGGTTTGTAAATGGATGCTATTTGAATGATTACAGATTGTATTATAAATTTTAAGGTGATCTGTATAACCCAAGAGTTCACATTGTCATTTCTTCACTAAATTATTGATATATATGCTAAAAGGTAATAGCCCCACAGCAGGGGATGCTGATCCAATGAAGTTAGATGTTTCTCCCTTAACTAAGTACTTCCTCTGTTTCATAATAAGTAGAGTTGATCACTAGCGCCAACGGGCAGTGGCGGAGGTTCGATACATAAATACTATTTCGTAGTTCTACGTTTGTTTTAAAAATGCTGCCTACATCGACAAAGTTACAAGTTACAGAATTTATAGCAGAAATGCCTGACTTAAATTATGATGGCGCTAAAATTCAATGTGTAGTTTGTAAATATCCCTTTAATGTGTTGGTCCAAAAAGGATTGTCTACGTCACGTAAATAGTAAACAGGATTCTTCAAAAAAAAATTGCACACGACACTATGACAAATTTTAATTTATGTGTTACCTTTATTGCATGTAATCTACCGTTTAATTTACTAGACAAGGAAGCTTCTTCTTTTGGAATAAATATTCGTACTGCAAATTACCAAGTCAGGCATCGTTACAAAGAATTGTGCCATCTGCTCGTGACCATGTTGAAAAAAGAATTAAATCGGAGTTTAAAGATAAAAAACTGTGGTTATGTGTGGACAAAAAACAGATCGTAATAAACATTCTGTGGTTAATGTAATGGTACGTACAATGGAACCACATCAATCGTCACCTTCAATCCTATTAGCTTCCAGACGAGTGCAACAATGTACTGCCGAAGTAATTTCAAAGTTAGTGTTAAATACAATGGAAAAGTTTGAACTTTCAACAAACCAACTGTTGATGTTTACGAGTGATGGTGCCGCAAACATGCTTTCTGTAAGCCGGTCTCTTAAGAAACATTGTGCTAACTTGTTACATATTACGTGTAAAATTCATGCTTTCGGTCATGTGGCAGATAGTATTAGAAAATGTTATCCTGAGGTAGACGCTTTAATAGCGCATACAAAAGCAGTATTTGTCAAATTCCCAAAACGTATTCCCAAATTTCACAGACTGTGCCCCCGTATGCCTGAGCCACCAGAACCTATTCTTACACGTTGGGGAACATGGTTACAGGCCGCGTTTTATTATCATAAATATTTTGAGAATATTAAGAACGTGGTTTTGCAATTCGATCCAAAGGAAGCTGCGGCTATCAAGGAAAGCCAGTCGAAATTTCGAGATAGTCATACACGGTAGAAGACGCAAAAAATATTTGTGTTCTAGAAAGGTTTGAAAGTGTTTTAGAAACAGATTCTGATTTTGGCACATTAAGACAAATTTGTGAAGGTGCGTTAGCAGAACCATTAAGTTTACATCTCACCGCTCACAAACCACCATCTCACATAACCTAAACTAGGACTACGATTGCAATTGCTCTGCGTTCACGCAACGGAATCTGCCGACGACGCGCGAAACACTCGATTCTAATATATATTTGTTTGACTCAACAAAATTATGTCAAGTAAAAACGTTTGTACATTCAAACAAATTCGATTTGTTGTTCTTAAAAAATCTGCTTTCACTCAAATAAATCTTTGTTGCGTTAAATAAATAATTTCAAAGATATATATTTGTTTGATTCAAGAACTTTTTTTCTCTGTGCATAACACTGCGAAGTTTCACAAACCAATATGAATTTCCTGTATAACCAACTGAACTGCTTTCAATAACTTATTATAATACAAGCATTTTACCGTCAAAATTGTCATCGTGATGCGCATATCATGCAAACACATGCCACGTATAATAACCTACTTCTGTTTTAAAACTTCGTTCGTGTTATCCTCGTTGTATTGCATTTGTTCTAGGTAGCAAGCGATGGTAGTAACCTACACACACGTAAATATGTACCTACCGTAGACGGCAATTTTAAGCTCATCAAGATGTCATTTTCACACTATCGGTTTACCGTAATTCGAGTCTTCCGTTTTTTATTAAATTGTCATTAAAATCATCGTTATTGTTGTCTACACTTTTTGGAAACCGAATTTCGCCTTTCGAAGTTAACCATGTCAAGCTAGAATCTAAATTAAATATGAAATAAGGGAACTAGATTGAATACTTTAATTGAAAATTGATTCAGAGCTTTAAATCACAATTTTTAATATTTTTTGTGTGTGCAATGTGATTACACAATGGTCTAATTATTTTCTTAAGGTAAATAAGGTAAAATCGAAGCTTAGGGGGTCAAGATTTGACAGTGTAGAAGTGGTGAAAGCGAAAGCGACGGAGGTTCTCAACAAGCGGGCTTCCTGCACTACTTTCGACAGTGTAAAATTCGTATGCAGCGTTGTAGAGATCAGCAAGGAGAGTACATTGAAGGGGATACACTTTGTAATGTAATTGGTGTTCAATAAAATGTTTTGTAGCACCAGTCCGGTTATTTAATGCCACTCCTCGTATATTCGCCTTATTTACCAAACATTTTTATTGCGTCAGCTTTTATTTTTTACACTAGGGTATTGATTGCAAAATTTCACTTCTGTCGGCTGTGAGTCACACATACAATATTTATAATCCACGGCCCATGCGACTGCTCCGATTCTGTTGCAATGATCGATTGTGCCCGGCTTAATTATATGGTACGAATGAGAGTGCATGGAGTACAACAAAGGCAAGCCAAAAGCTCTTGAAGATCTTAGACTAGCCATAAAAAATTAAATTAGTACACTGCCGAAGTAAATAAAGCAGAATGTAATAAATAATTTCATACTACAGAAAGAAGAGGATCATATTTCATTGACAAGTCTCCTGTATTTGCGAATTGTTTCTATGTTTAACTTTTTATTGTTATTAGGAATACGAAAGGTGTTATTGTAGTTGAGCAGAAGTAATGGAGTACAACGCAACTACTAGATTGTAACGCCAAGTCAACAGATTCCACCAATTGGAAAAGCAAAAAAGTTAGAAAAACTTAACTAATGTATCTTCTTTATTTCAAACCCCCAAAATTTATGTATTTCATCATTATTTCAATACTATGAATATTTTAGAAAATATCGTAATTCTCACCCAGGAATTTTAGCGTTTGAAATAAATAAAATGCATTAATTAGGCTTTTCTGATGTTCTTACCTTTCTGTTTGCTGGAATATGTTGACTGGCGTTACAATTTAGCTGGCGCAAGTTTAAAGATGGTAATAGACTTCTGACGCACCCAAATCAATCCCGCTCTTCATCCCAAATTCTGACAGCAAACCACATTTCTCCATTATAACTCTCTATGATCTTTAAAAAGGGGAAAGAATTTATTTAGCTAGAATCTAGATTTTCAAATGCCTATCTAACCTGTAAGTACCATATTTCTCTTCTGCATTGCATGCATCTAAGTAGGCGGGGTAAACCGTGGCGTCACCAGCACAATGGCAAAACGAATAAGACCCCCCTTTCTCTGCTCAGGTCGCTGCGAGGCCGAAGCTTCATAAATCATACGCCAGATGGCATATTTTAGCATTCGTAATGCGACTGCCGTACTGACATCTCGAGATATATCGATAAAGTATGCGATATAAGTGCGTATGGCAAGTAAGTATATGTACACCGTTCCGCGAGAGCCGCTCGTTGTTTTGAGAAACGTTTTAGAGAAGAAAATTCTGCCCTAAAATGAAAGAGGAGAAGAAATTGCTAAATTATATTCGGGAGGGTTACGTAACTTGGCTGACATGTTTGTGCGTTTCCTGTGCGTTAGATATCCGCTTCCTGTTTGCATTTCATCGGTTGGGCGGTTTTAATAAATTTTCGCCATGCCCGTTACATAAAAAATGGTCGCCAAAGATGCGAATCAATAAATATTTCTTACTTCAGTGTTTTTTTTTTTTCGAAACAGTATGTTTTAGAAGTTATTTATTAATTAACTAATTTTTTTACATACAATCTTTATATCCTTCCGAGTGAGAAAGCGGCGGTTCTTTTAAGCATAGAGTCATCAAAATTTCTGTCAGCTGATAGCGTTACCGCATGCATTCTTATATGCTATTGAAAGGCATCAGAGAATTTATATTTGGATTTAAATCATCAAAATTAGCTGTGGAAGTAAACAATCGCCTTCGCGATTAAAACAAAGGAAGATAGGGACGCCAGAAAAGTCATCAATTCTGGTTAGACTTGTTTGGAAAAATTCTAAAAAAACGGAAAAAATAAATAAAGTTTTTAACTTTCTGATTGAAAAATGGAATTTACAAAACATTTCTGATGAAGTGCAGAAAAAGATTCAGGCTCTAGCAAAAATTGAGGCAGAACATCTCCGCTATAGGTTTCAATTGAAACATAGACGGTAGGACTTATTTTTTGTGTCATACCACGACTGGCTACAAATCGATATTGTTTTCAATTACCAGTGTGATGAAGAAATGCCATCAACATCATCAGGAATACGTGATCGTCCTAAAAAAACGTTCCCAATCCTCTTTGAGATCAAAACAACAAAGAATCAAGTCTCTTATGAGTAACGTCGACGCTGACTTATTATTAACAAGAGCATCAGCAGCTTCTCTCAGTGCTAACGGAGAGCGAGCAGCAGCTTTCTTAATAAAAGAAGTATATGAATAGTCCCCTCGAAGATCATACAAAGATCGAAAAGATTGTTTGGGAAACAGTTACTTGAACAGAAGCCATACACTCCAGATGAAGCCCTGTCAATGTTCTTCTTTCTAATTTCTAATAAATTATCTATTTCCCAGTACAAAAATCTGGAAATGGAGGCTAGTCAACGTGGCTATAACCTTTATTCTTCACATTATAAATTAATTGAGTCAAAGAAGCGTTGCTTACCTTCCGAAAAAAATATAATTGTTACCAATGATGGGAACACGTCCAGAAAATTATTTTATAATGCAACTGTAAGCTCGGCAATTACTAATGTGGATAAAAGTTTAATACAGCATTTCTGCATTATTCTTAGAACTCTTTCGTCGGGGTTTGAAATAGACGTGGACACATTTTGTGATTATACAAACACTACCAGAACTATGTATGTACCTGTCCTTATATAGCTGGTATCCAATGTCTGCTACTGTACATAAGATACTAACCCGTGCTCCAGATATTGTTAGTTCCTGTTATATACCAATAGGAATGATGTCTGAAGAAACACAGATGGCAAAGAATAAAGATGTTAGGCGCATAAGACTTTGGCATTGCAGAAAAACTTCCAGAAGAGATAACAACAAAGATTTGTTTACGTACCTTCTTGTTTCTTCAGATCCTGTAATAAGTAGTGAGCAAAAGCTCAAAAGTGAACTCCAAGAAACAATCAGTAAAGAAGTGTTAAATTTATTAAAAAGCACTTGAAACATTCACGTTTCTATATACACTATCATTAGCGTTATATTTGCATTTAAAATTTGTATACAGGGTGTTTATTAAACATACGGCAAAAATTCAAGGGGTTATTCCATGAACTATTCTAAGAATATTTTGTCCTTTGATGATTTTTGAAAACCCCCTTTGTTTCGAAGATATAGGGCGAGAACAATTTTCGACAAAACCAACATTTTATTACCAAAAATTACATTTAAAGTTTCTTAATCTACAAGAACTGTTGAAAATGACTACCTCCAGCTAGGATGCAAGAATCCAATCTTCTCCTCGTTGACTGCCGAACTCTTTCAAAAACACCAGGGTCGTTTCTTATTGAGTTACACCCAGCAATTATCCGATTTCTTAAATCTTAAACATTTTCCACTGAGTGAATAAACTAATGACTTTAGATTGACCCCATGGGAAATAATCCGGGTTTAAGTCAGGATCGAAGCAGGCCATAAGTGAGATCCACCTCGACCAATCAACGATCTCCGTATGTTTTTGCTGTTAACAACTCACGAATATCACACTAACATGCGCTGGTACACCATCTGTTACATAAGCCACATTGCGTTTCTTGTTGCCAATGGTACATCCTCCAGAAACAGAGGTAGCGTTGTTCCAAAAAGTTTCGATACACCTCTCGCCGGTGAGTCTTCCTGGTAGAAATACCGGTCCAATTAATGATCACCCACAATTCCCTAACCAAACGTTCGCAACGAGAACTTATGTTGAAAACGATCTTAATGTACCTCATGTGGATTTTCTTTAGCCCTGTATATGGTTATTTGTGAAAATTCCTTATTGCATTTCTTGAGAAATTCGCTTCATCCGGTAAAAGAATCAGTGTCAGTAGTTGAAGGATTTGAACCAAAAGTAATGCAAAAGCCCATGACAGAATACAATCCGTGGAGGAAAATCAGCAGGAAGAAATCCTGAACGCGTTGTATGTGGTGGCAGGTACAACAAATACTCCCTAAGAATTTTCAAAACAGTCCCATTACTTTGTTCAGTATTTGCAATTTTTCAGTAGAAGTACCTGGATCTTCTCTATCATGTCCATACATTCAGCACGTTTCAATGTGCCTGTTTCATGAAGACGTTGATGAATATTTGGAAGGTTTTTCTATCTAAGAACATTATGGTCAAGGAAATCGTTCAATGGCATCGTTTAGCTTCTAATGGTGCCACCGAAGTCCATAAATAAATGCATGTCAGTCATTTCGGCGTTCGTATGGCGATTCATGATAGAGGACTTCACTAACAAAAGTTTAAGTATTAAAGACAGAAAATACGTCAATCATTCTCAACAAATTTGACACATACAAAATAGTGACGATACGAAACGTATTCATATGAAATCCACGTTTTAACTGGTTACTTTTACATGTTTGCACTTGCCCTTATTTATTGGATAAAACAACGTTCTTTGTAATCCGGAATGTTATTTAAAAAGATAACAACATATTTTCACAATTTTTTTATACTCATTAGATCCAGTGTTGCACGCCGTATTTTATTTCGGCTACATTAATAATTTCAAAAATATCAAAATTGGTTTTTGTCGAAAATTTTCTCGTCCTGTATCTTCGAAACAAAGGGGCTTTTCAAAAATCATCAAAGGATAAAGTATTCTTAGAATAGTTCATGGAACGCCAATTTTTTGCCGTATGTTTAATAAACACCCTGTATACACATTATTCTTTTAGCTTTTAATCAATATATAACATACATTGCATAAAATACTTTTTATAAACAATAAAGCATTAAAACCCATCAATTTGTATACTACTCCATTTTTGTCGCGTCAAATTGTCGATTTTGCACATTGTGGGATGGTTGAAAATCCACCATTTTCAACCACAGCAATAAAAAGTATTTTTCAATTGTGCAATGTTATGATTACAGTCTAAGTTAGGTAAGAAACTCACAAAGAACGTTTTAACACTTCCACCGTTGAAACAAAATTAAACAACGTAGCGTCAGAAAATAATAATCCTCCACGCCTTTGATATAAAATTTGCTCGGAATAAAATTTATAACACATTAATATGTGTAAATACTTTCAAAGCTTATTTCTTTTGAGGTTAGTGTATAAAACCAATGATCGCAGAGCGTGTGTAACAGCGGTAGCTATAGCTAATGACACGGCTATATCTTCTCCATCGAGACGGGAGAAAGAGGCCCTAATCTGCTCTTCAGTCATGTGTAGCGGCACAAAAACTTGTATTAGACCAGTCCCTTAATTAAAGCAAAAAACTTACGGTTCTAACGTGCGCCACCGTCATTAGGGAGCGGCAAACGCGAACTAGCCAACGTAGTTCCCTTATGTAATGACTACAATGATATCAGAAAGTTTCAGAACATAATATGCTTCAGAATTTAATGCAAAAAAATTTCATGAAGAAGATTGAATAAGTAATAAAAGAGGAAAAAATATCAAGCCATCATTAAATTCTTGCATATGAAAGGCAATACACCTACACAAATTAAAACCGAGATGGAAGCTGTTTACAGACAACTTTCCACAGTGACATTTTGAGCAACTGATTTTAAACGTGGTCGTACCAGCTTGGTTGGCGATGAACGTTCAGAACGGCCAAAAACTGCAACCGCTACTGATAATATCGGAAAAGTTCATCTTGAAAGAATGTGTTTGTCATATGTTGACTGAAGATTTGGGCATGAGAAAGCTAACCGTGCGTTGGGTGTCTCCCCAACACCCTGTTGAAGCAGTTTAAACAAAATAAGTCGTGGTTTTGGTCTCGATTAATAAGTTTAGATGAAACCTGAATACACTAGTAGACTCCTGAAACCAAGACACAATCGAAATCGGTTGTGTTAATCGGCTATTTTGAAAAAGGGAAAAACAATAACAAGAGCAAGCACCGTGACTTTTTTCTGTTTCTTAGGCTTAAAGATTCGCTCGGAGGACAGAGATTTTCGTCGAATGAGGAGGCCATCACATTCGTAACCGCCCATTTTCCAGGACAAGATGCCAACTACTATTTGGACAAATTAGAGAGATAGGAGCGTCGCTGGGAAAAGTGTATAAACTTACAACAAAACTATGTTGAGAAATAAAACTGAATGCTGCTGCGGTAGGCTAGAAACTTTTCAGACTACCCTCGCACTTTCCAAAAGGATAGAGTGTTTAAAAAATACTTAAGAGCTATGCGAATATTTTGATTGCTGCTTTGGCTCAATTATCCTCTTCCATAGAGAAGAATCGAACTGTTTTCTTAGTTTCAAAGAAGGATGTCTGGGTTGCTCTCATGCACAACTACCTTCCGTTGAACTTGATATGTCTAGTGTTCGATTCTAAACTGTTTAAACGCCAGATAGACCTGTCCCTGCTGAATCTTCTTCTTCCTCGAGTTGGTAACACTTCAAACCATTGCTGGTTTCGAATTTCAATACTTTCAATACCTACCTAAATTTTGAACAGAAACAGAACGAAACAGAATTAGAAGCAATTTATCTATGAGAAAATTCAATTCATGGAAAGTATGTTTAAAAGAGAATTATTCATTAATAATTCATTCGATCACACATCTTACACCAACACTTCCAGAATATGAATTATTTAATTATTTGGCTAGAGATTTTCGAATTTTAAAATCACAAAATCGCATCAAATCGCAATCGCATCAAACGACCGCTTACAAATCGAAAAGACATGAAAAGTGTAAAGGTCCCTTCCCTTTATTGATTAGGTTTGCATTCTTATTTATGTAAATAGTCTCATATGCGTCCATCTCACGCGGCGAAATCACTTTTTTTTCTAATTTAATATTATACCCGGTATCGTTTACGTGTTGTGCGACACTTAACGCTTCTATCTTCCCGTACCTCTAACACCTGATGTGTTCATTAAATCTAGTACCTATCGCTCGTTTAGTTTGACCAATATGGGTAACCTTCACGTCACCACATGAAATTTTGTAAATTTCACCTTTCTCTCGTTTCGGATTTTATCTTTGGATCGCAAGAAAGGTTTTAACGTATTTCGCGAACTGAAACCCACGTTCATCTCTTGTCCCTTAAAAACTTTACTGATACCTTTCGATCGTACATCTTACACCAACACTTCCAGAACATGAATTATTTAATCATTTGGCTAGAGATTTCGATTTTGAAATCGCAAAATCGCACATTTAAAGATTTTTTTTTTAATCCTTAAGGCAGTATAATGATTTATACCAATTTTATAAACACACGAAACCACTACCACAAACGCAACAACACCCACGACATTCTTTACATGTATGCACACCATTTTATCAACATCATTCCAAACAACACCAAAGAAATAGAAATTACACACAAGATTTGCATATAAATTCTTAAAAATAAAACGGACATATAATTTTCTCAAATTCTTACTTTTATTTCAACTTGAAATGCCTCAATGTGTTTCCCAGAGTTATTCCCAAAAACCATGCCGATTACGAGGAAAGTATGAGAAGTCCCATGTTTGGAGACAGATAGCACTTTATGGCAAAATCTGCATTAGCGACTGTGAGTACTATTCTTTAGTCGACGCCCGTGAAAATGTCAGAAAGATTCATCGAATAGTGTTGCATTGAAAGCTGTTGAAAATGAGCAAGCTTATGTTTTTGAGGAATCATGGAAAAAGAACAATACCGGTCAGTGATACGATTTCCTTTTTTGAATGGGGAAACGTGAGCAAAAATCAAAGAGAAGTTGGATGATCGTCCCATTGAGATAACTACGGACGATATGATCAATAAAGTCTATGATATTGCGTTAGTAGACGCCAGATGAAGATTGAGATTGCAAATTTGGTAAGCATCTCAATTGAGCGTGTGCAAACCATTCTTCATGAAAAATTGAGTATGAGAAAGCTATCGGCGAAATAGGTGCCGCGTCTGCTGACGATTGATCAAAAACGTACTCGCGTGGCAATGTTTGGACATTTTTAAGCTCAATACGAGTGAGTTTCTGCTGCGTTATGTAACTGTAAATGAAACATGGATACATCACCACACACCAGAAACCAAAGATCAGTCGGCAAAATGTTTTTTTCTCGGCGAACGTGCACCAATGAAGGCGAAAACAATTCCATCGGCCGGAAAAGTAGCGACGATTTTTCAATTCTGCAGGGCTTATGAAATTTGCTGATTATTTGGAAAGGAAGGGCGAGTATGGGACAGTGCTATGCTGATTTATTTGACCAATTCGAAGCTGTACTAGAAGAACTAAAGAGAAAAGAGGCCCACGTAGCGAAGAAAATAATTTTCTTTTTAGTGATAATGCTGACCACTCATCGACAATTGTGACAGCTAAAACTATAATCCAGTTACGATACTGGTCTGGGTGCCCATCCTGTCGCCAGATTTGGCCCCTTGTGATTTCTTTCTTTTTCTAAAGTTGGAGAAATGGTTTGGCGGAAAACGGTTCACGTCATTGCCGAAACAGAGGCCTATTTTGCAGAATTCAACAATCCTATTATTTAGATGATAAATCAAGGCTTAAATCAAAGCCAATTAATGGAACCTGTAAACCTTCCGGTGAACGAAGATCCATTACATGGTAAATAGCTTCCTATCGCTCTGCACTGGTATCAAGCAGTATCCTCACACGAAGAATGTGAATGGATCGAAGAAGACCTCGCTTGCAAGCAAGTGAGAGGAGCCCCCAGCAATCATCCAGCGTAGATAGAAAGAGAGAACAACAGTAGCTACCAGGCGCGCATTATTCGAATGTTTTATTAGTTTTTCTATTGTTTCTAATCGAAAAGAGTTGAAGAACGCGGTCGACCAACTTTTCTAACATTTCATCGCTGGGTTTTTGCGTCTCCCCCTCTCCACGCGGAACGTCCTTCTCTTTTGTTTCTATTTTTTTCTTTTTCAAAGAGAGCAAATACGCATTCTCGCACATGAAACGAAGCGGTTTTATCATTTATTCTCTGGGATTCCCTTTTATACGATTTGGAATTAGGGCAACCTCACGTGTAATGTATATATTGGGGTATTAAACACCCTTTTATTGGATTAGGAATGTCGGCGATCGTCTTTTGTTTCTTCCCAGAGGGATTGCGATTCAGAAAAAATTATTGTAACCTCGATAACGACATGGAACTCGTAATTGCGACAAGTTATCCCGTGAAACCGTTTGTTAGACGTAATAGGGGTAATTGTATGCCTAAGAGGCACTGTGTTTATATGCTGCTTACTCTGGGAGAGTACACAAACATAAAGAAAGCGTAAAAAATAATGCGACAATTCTCATTTAATTAGGAATGGTTAAGTCCGCCGGTTGCTAGGTCGTTACACGGGTATTAGATAAGGTAGCTCAGATGGAAGTGCTTGTTAACGTTAGAGGTCCGGGGAAGAGGATATTTGATGGAGATTATTACGAATAATGTCCTTATACAAGGCTCAACATGAAAATAGCGTTACTCGTCAAAAATATTTTGGTAATATATTTGAGCATGCCCTGAAAAATCCTTTTGAAAATTTCAGCCTTGTTATTGTTGTTTAACAATCGTTTGTCAAACAAATATTCTCTGCACACTTCGCACCACACAAATTATTAATTAACTCAGGAAGGCCGTTTCGAGGACACATGGGTCATCATCTTCAGTACCGATTGATGTGCGAGAATCTATCGGACTCGCTCTGACCTTACTTTTCAAGAAAAATATATACAAATACCTACTTCTGCCGTTTAGCCTAGAAAGCAAGTTAAAATAAGGAAAAAAAGCGGAAAAGGGTCTTATCACCACAAACCGCAAGACATGTGGCCATTCCACCCTAATAAAAATAAAAATCGAGGAAGACAATAGTTATGTCCTTTCTGTGATCTTTCCGTCTATATAGCACAACCATAAATCAAATGATCGCTTACAAATCGAAAAGACATGAAAAATGTGAAGGTCGCTTCTCTTTATTGATTAGGTTTGCATTCTTATTTATGTAAATAGTCTAATAGGCGTCCATCTCACGCGGCGAAACCACGTTTTTAATTAATTCTAGGTTTTCTAACTTAATATTATGCCCGGTATCCTTTATGTGTTGTGCAACACTTGACGCTTCTATCTTCCCGTACCTGTAACACCTGATGTGTTCATTAAATCTAGTACCTATTGCTCGTTTAGTTTGACCAATATAGGCTTAAAAACTCACAACTTGTTCGCTTCCCAGGCTTTTCCCAATTAATTAAAAATTTTGTCAGAAGTGCAAAAGGCAGTAGAAAACCTTTCTGTGTCGTTTTCTAAGTATTTCCTATCACTTAATTATCAAATATATGAGTGTGTTGACAAAACCTTTCCCAAGATACGATACCACATACCTGCCATCAACATTAACAGAAGAAAAAAAATTAATAGACTTGAAAAACAATCCTATGTCATTTTCTGTGCTGGAATTGTCAGAATTTTGGATTTCTTATATATTTACATCTAAGTATAAGGCGAATTTTTTCAGTAATACAGAATAATGTAATCGCTTATCCATCCCGTTACACGTTAGACACTTTAGATTTCTTCATATATCTTAAATACCAACACCGTTTCGATTTTCCCCGTCTTTTACCAGCTTGAAAATTCGCATTTATATCTTCCTTCATCATTTGATTAACCGCCCACTTCCAACAACTGCTTCGCTGGACTTCTGTGCTACTCTTTCCATCCATCGTGTAGAAAAGTGCCGGCATTTGTCAACTTTTGTAGCGGTAATGGTGCCATTTGTCCGTCGTCTGGCTTGGATTATATCTTCGTCGGATCTTGTTTGTCAAAAGAAAAAAGAAAAGAGAAGGAACCACCCGTCAGAAGGAACGGACAGCTTCTAATTGAGATGATGATGCACACAACTTTGCTCTACGTAAAATGGGGGTGGATCTTGCAAGACCATCGTAAGACCTTAAAGGAAGGGGGCTCGTTCGGAGGGTGTATTCTTGTTGAAATTGATGCGAGATGACGTTGAGAAATCGCAGGTTTTCGATCTGGAGCTTTTCGCGTTTTCAAGAACAAGCTGGCTAAGAGAGGACAATTTAGATAATGGGAAGGTAGGGTGGAATTCGTTTAAAATTGTATTAAAAACGGAATGAAATTATCAAGTGTAGAATTGAATTGTAATAGAAAAAAATTAAGCGTGTATATATATAAGGATCATGGGGAATTTTTGTTGAAGTCTATAACAATAATAAGCAGGAAAATTGTATCTCCAAACATATAAAATGAAAGCTTGACTTCCAGATGGATCTAATTCTGCACGTATAAGAATCTGAAGTCAATTTTTTCAAATTAATTTCCTGTGCTTCCTTGAGTTCATTTCTTTACTGTGTCCACATACTCGGAGTTCGATGCACCACCTTAAAGAGGGTTAATATTATTTTCAAAAGTAATGAATTTATAATCCTTGTGATCCTTGGAGGAACTTGTACTTCTGAAGGAGAAAAATTTTTGTGCGTAGTGAATCTTTTCGTTCATCTGTTGAGTGTGTGATCTCATGGTTGGGGACTGCATTTGGATTAATTCTTAATATATTTTGCAAGCTTTTGTTTAGTATTTGCATCGACTATTACACCTACACCCAGTCTTTTAGAATTTCTTCGTGTTTTTGCCTTTTCTTCAATTCACTGCAAATGTCAGATCGATCTCTCAATAGTCTTGTTTTGGCAAGCATTGAAGCCAAGTACCTTTTTGTATTTTCAATTATGGATAAAAACGAAGTTCGAGCGGTCATCAAATTTTTCTATTTGGAGGGGAAAACCACAACGGAAATCAAATCAAGGTTGGATGCCATTCTTGGGGATTCATCACCTTCATTTTCCACCGTGAGATTTTGGGTTTCGGAATTCAAGCGTGGCTGCACGCATACAAGTGATGAACCACGTTCAGGACGTCCGAAAACGGCTACCACGCCAAAAATTGTGGATAAAATCCATGACATGGTTTTGACAGATCGCCGAATAAAAGTGCGTGAAATTGAGGAAGCCGTGAGCATCTCTTATGAACGAGTAGTTCATATGTTACATAATGAATTAGGTTTAAAAAAGCTTCCTGCAAGACGGGTACCGCAATTGCTCAAATCGGAGCAAAAACGCATTCGAGTTCGAACCTCAGCCGATTGTTTAGAAGTGTTTACGAGGAATCCAACGGATTTCAAGAAATGATTCGGGACCATGGATGAGACCTGGATTCATCACTACACACCAGAAACAAAAATTGCAATCAAAACAGTGGATTGAATCGGTTCCGAAGAAGACAAAGACCATCCATTCAGCTGGAAAGGTGATGCCATCGGCTTTTTGGGACGCAGAAGGAATTTTGCAAATTGATTATCTTGAAAAAGGAAAAACTGTTACTGACTAATATTACACAATACTTTTGGACAAAATGAAAACAGCAATTCAAGAAAAACGTCCGTGAATGGTCAAGAAAAACATCTACTTGCCTAGAATGTTTCAATCTAAGAGCTTATATTCAAATTTAATGTAACAGTAACAAGTTTAACAAGCTAATTTTAATCAAAACAGATTTTTATTGTTTTCCACCGTCATTTCCTTACATTATTATTTGTAGCATCTCTGTGAAGGCACGGAATTGTTAGTCAAAAGAAGGATGGTAACGTAGGAGAAGCGTATGTGATGCAACTTGACAAGGGGGTGGATTCCTTCTACTTCTTCGACTTCCAGACGACGAGCAATGCATAAGGGTTGCCACTGTCGTTGACGGCGTATTAATCTTGACGAATTAAGGCGACAGGCTCACTAATCATTGCTTTCCGAACGTCGTCCCTGGAAGCCAGACATTTTTTTTACGATTTTTGATTCGTTTCTAGGAATTTTTCTATATTACGATTATAATAAATGATTTCTCTACACAATTTTGTTATTTATACAGAGAATTTAGTTCTTAGAAATAACTTTTGGAGATAAATTGATTGATGTTATAGAGATGAGATGGATTTTCATATTCTAGCTGGATAAAACCTAAAATTACTTAGACAAACAGTATTTTTATTAGTGATTCCTTAAAGTAACATGGCTTATGGTCCCCGAAAATATTTGTTTTCTTTGAAATAAACTAACAGTCGAAAGGAATCACTAACGTACACAGGGAAAAGAAGTTCTTGACTCAAACAAATATGCATTCAGTGTTCCATCATGACTCAAGTGTGAGTTATAAAGTGATCAAGAAGATAAAAAGAGGTCCAAGCTTCTCACAAAATTCTTTAATACAAAACAGGCGACTGGTTTCGTGTCACATCCGACACATCCTCAGGTCACCTAGGAGATTTACATGAAAAAAATATAGCTCTCAAAATTTATTCCGATTTAACAATGTTGTTAAACAAAATGCTAAATCAGGATCGAGCTAGTCCTAAGACAAACGGCACAAAAAGCACCTTGAAATAATGAAGCAAATCAATTAATTATACTAGTAAAAATACTTTTTACAAATGAATTTGAAAAAAGTAAAAGATATTATTAAATACTTACAATTAATAATAGTCAGCAGGATTAAGTCCTATTGTTAAAAAACGTGAATATACTGTAATTGTGCAGATATCATGTCTAAGTGCATACACCATAGAACAACAGAATGTACTTATTTGTAAAAATTGTAGGCTAATAAATTACAACGATTTCAATTTTTTTTTTTTATGTTTTCAACGATCACAAACACAAAATTGTAAGTCTGTCAATGTTAGACGATTAAAAATAGATGATTTTTTGGTTGTAAAATGGTATAATAGATATTTAAATAATTCCTTAAAAACAAATCAAAGAGATATCTATGCAACAAAAGACAAACCCAAGGCAAAGCAAACACCAAGTCCACAATCCAGAGTACCGACAATAAGGAACAAATTAGGGAACTTCATTGTAGAACACATGAATGTCTTTTTTAATGGTAATGAATTAACTTTCCAATAATATTTGGAACGTTGGTGTTGATTCGAATTGAAGCTGCCTATTTAACGATTGTTCACTAGAATTAATTTGATGACGTAGTATTTCTAGCGCTTCTAGGTTATTCAAAAAATTGTCTTTATTAGCAACATGTAGAATTTCAAAACCAGGAGTGGCCTCTCTCGAGGAGATGTTGAGAAAATTGTCAAAAACCTGTAGATCCCTGTTGTAAATAACGTAAATGTTCCTTAACCCGTGTGCCAAAATCCCGGAATGTTCTTCCGACATAATTACAATCACAATCCTCACAAGTAAGTTTGTATACTCCTCCATTCTTTCTATAGGATCTTTATTATTAAATAATTCCGTTTGTAGGGGATGTAAATATCTTTTAATAAATGACTGTGTAGATAGTGGTATGTTAACTGGTCTATACATGTAACAGTAAAGAGAAGATATTTTTTGGTTATGCGGGTGGTTGGAAAAATTATCAATTGTAATTCCACTATTAGTATTTGCATTCAGTCAATCAAATCGTAATTTTAAATAGCGGCAAAGATATATTTTTTTTTAATTTAGGGAAATAATAATAATAATAATAATAATAATATAAATAATAATAATATATTCATTCCTCATCACTAGAGCGGGCCAAGAGCGCCACGCCGGAGTTCATAATCAAGGCTGCCGGAGCGCATATATGTAGCAAGCATAGGTAATTTAAATATGTAATTAATGGACGAGGACCAAAACCCTGTCTATTACGTCGTGAAGACGCGCAAATATACACCTGCAGTTTAGGTGTTCGTTGATAAATAGGGCGTTGTTCACAGTGGGCACTACAAAAAAAGTTCATTCATCGACGGCTACGAACTAACAGCGCGCTTATTCATTTACGGATGACGCGCCCTATTCATCAACAAATGACGAGTCTGCAGATGTTACGTTTGCACCACTTCGTGGCATACTAAAAACAAGCGTCGGTGTGCTCGCTTTAGTGATTATGTCTAGCAATAATATAAAAAATAAACAGCCATTACCTACGAAAGTTAATAAATTTCTTAGTGAATTTGTGGATTTACTACAATGGGATGCAATTTTCTGTAAAAAGTTTGTAAAGAAACTACTGTGCTGGAGCAAACATGATTGTGAACATATAAATAGCGCACACCACAGAAATAAAAGAAATGGTGTGTCACAACAACGTCAATTTCAATTAGAATTGCTTTTAACGTTTATGGTATGTGGTCTACCACTTCGTATACTTGATAAAAAAGCATTTCCGGCATTCTGGGGTACAAGCAATACCAGTGGATACTACCTACCTCGCACAGCGTTACGATATTCCACGAATACGTGAGGACATTGAAAATCGAATTAAAGCCGAATTAAAAGATAAACAGCTGTGGCTATGTCTTGATGAGACGACAGATTGCAAAAGAATTCTATTTTGAATATATTAATTGCGCGTATTAGATCCTATTAAACCAAATTTTGCAATTCTATTAGCATGAAAGATTAAAACAGTGTACTAGTAAAGCAATTACGGCCGTAGTTCTCGAAACGTTACAAAAATTTCAGAGTGTCAACCAGTCATGTTGTTGTTCATGAGCGATGGTGCGACAACAATGCTAGTGTGGGCCGTTCCCTTAAAGAAAGTGTGAAGGACTTTTTGTATTACGTGTAAAGTCCATGCTTTACATCTTGTGAAAGCACAAACTATTCGAGTGTTACCCGGAGGTGGATGCATTTATGTAAACACAAAAAAAAGTGTTTCTCAAAAGTCCTAAAGAGGACTAGGGCATTTCCACAGGTTATGCCCTGTGTCAGCCACCACAGCCATTCTTACGCGTTGGGGAACGTGGTTAAAAGCCGCTTTTTATTATAATGAACATTTCCAAGAAGTCAAATCCGTTATTTTGCAATTCGTCCCTGCCGAAGCTAGAGCTAGTAGGATGAGCCAGAAGGGATTTCTCGTCGCTCTGTTGAAACACATCTAAAGAATGTGTAACAATTACAAAGGGTTAGTAGACGCGATAGAAAATTTGCAAAATTCTGGATTGTCGTTGGTAGAATCAGTGCAAGTCGTGGACGAAGTTAGTACATTACACAGTATAAACTTGATACAACAAGTGGACGAGTTTTAGCTAAGTTCGATAGTGTTTTAAAAAGGAATCCGGACTACACGAGATTAAGACAAATGTGCGATGGGGCGTCTGCAGATTCCTTGACTAAGTCTAAGATTATTTTAATTACGCCTGTCTTACTTCGGTAGACGTGGAACGGTCGTTTTCAAAATATAAGAACATTTTTTCGTCTCGGCGAACATCCTTCACCGGGCAAATGTACATTTATCTGATGGTGCAACTTTTTAAACAAGCCTATCCGCATTATTAAGAAGGATAAATTTATTTATTATATCTTTATTTACAGTTACATTATTAAGTACAACAGAATAAAAAAAAGCGTTCAGTTTCTCAGTTATTTCCTTATTACATCCCATTTACAACGCATACCGTTTTCAATCAAAATAAAAATTATAATGAAAATAACACCTCAGCGTATATATATATATATATATCCGCTCTAATTACCTAAACATTATTATTGCGTCAGCTTTTTATTTTTTACTCTTGTGTATTAATTTCGAAATATCACATATCTGCTGTGACACATATACGCTATTTACAATAAGCGGCCGTTGCGCCTGATTCCGATTCTGTTGGATGGCGCAATTTGGCAAGCTCTACTCATCACAGACCAGACATATAAATGCTAAATAACTGAGATGACAAAACAAGTCAAAATGTAAAAGTCTCAATATACACTACTACTAACGTTAAATGAAAACTGTCCAACGGGCATACTCTCTTTAAATTTAAGAAAAAAATTCAGTCAGGGTATAGCAGCTTTTAACGAGAAGTAAATTTTTAAGTCTCCTCTTAAATATATTCAAATTGGTACAGCACCTTACTTCCTCGGGCAACGCATTGAAGGTTTACCCTATGTTGTAGAAACACTTGCTATATTTTGCCGCACGATGCTTGTCGGGCTGTAATTTGTGTTTGCTACGCGTTTCATATTCGTGTGTTAAGTCATTTTTATGGAAAAAATGATTAATTTTGTAAATATACACACACACTTCGTAAATGTAGGTATCTATGACGGTTAATATATCTGATTGATCTAATATACGTAATATTTTTGATTCGACAATACAGTTCGTTCTTATCCATTTATTTCTATCCTTAGATACTCGTTTTGCTTAAGTCCAGTCCATTCCTTTCCTTCTTAATATGTCAGTTATTTCGTCATTCCACGTCCTTCTCGGTTTGCCTCTTTAAATAATTTCAAAGATATACATTTGTTTGATTCAAGAACTTTTTCGCACAGAATTTTTTTTAGCGTTTATGAGCAAAAATATATGTTTGAGATGCATATGCACCCCACCCGGTAGAATGGGGGTTAAATTGGTGTATAAAAGCACAATGTTGCGTTTAAATCGGTGTTCCTTTCCTCAGAAAAACATCCGGGGTAGGGGATCAGCTTCGATTTGTAACATATTTTTAAAGACTAAATTGCCACACCTCGTACAAATCGAAGCTGATCCTCTACCCCGGGTGTTCGATATAATTTATGTGAAATTGATGGACCATTTTGCTCACTACCGCGATGCCCATTTCGAGTCAAATCGAACGAGCGTCCATCATTATCATTATCATTGAATTTTTCAAAGTAATAATCATCGGTATCATCGAAGACCGACCAGCAATCATCTCGGAAGCTGGTCCGAATGGAGGAGAACGATGGGTAAACGATCCCTATCGATTTTACGTTGCGGTTTTGCCGACCGCTTCAGCAGCCTTGATAGTTATTATTATGATTATTATTATATACATCGATCCGAGATGTATGTACCTAAAAGAGTATTACTTGATGGTAACCCTATAACTATATACTCTTGTATGGGAGCGAACTGCATCAGTGTAAGCGATAATTTTATATATCCTGAAGAAGCAGAAGAACCAACTAATATCGGTGTATCGAAAAATGGTTAAAGGAAAAGATAAATAAAAGTAGTAATGACGGTAAACTATACTTTTATAATCCACTACCGTTTTCGATCGGCTCGGATGGACGTATCCATTTTTGGACAAAATTCTGGCGAGATAGGTTAATTTCCTTTGGTTCGTATTTCTTTTACCTTTTGTCGTTTCTGATCGCTATACAATAAGCGACTGATGCTATTATCTTCCTGATATTTTCTTTTCCCAAAGAAAGTACTTAGGCCCTTCCCTTTTGGTGTTATTTAGGTTAGTTATACAGGACGAATCATCTCAACGGGTGAGGAAGATTCACGGACAAAAATCATATGAAGGAATGTACGACAATATTGTAGAAAATTATTACGTGTTGTTGTCAAAGATCAATTTATTTATTCAAAAGGCCATTTCCATACCTCAACCCAATTCGCTTCTTCAAAAACTGAACCACATCACAATCTCTGATCGGCAATAATTTTTAAGAATATTACAAAACCACCTCGATAATCTCGTAAGAATCCTGAGAATCGCGAACGAGTGACAGAGATAACGGTATGGTTAAGTGCTAGAAGGGTGCTAGGTATTATGAGAAAAAGAGTAGAAGATAGAACAGTAGATGCCTCACGGACTTATGCATGCAAGCAAGTCTTATCACTGCCGTTGCTGAAATACCTGTTGTATCAAAAAAATAGGAAATATACTAACAATTAGTTACAAAATATGAAAACGGAAAGATCAAAGTATTGTTAAAAGTGTGGTGAATTGAATCAATTTATTTAGACTGCTAACATTGGTGTTACTGGCCTTGAAAACGATATCGGCGAGATTTTTGTAATTTTCGCTAGCCAACCTTTGTTGAATTAGATAAATAATTTCAAAAATATATATTTGTTTGATTCAAGAAGTTTTTTTCTCTGTGTACAGTTTTTATTTATTACCTGATTTATGTATAACTGTTCAATGGTTCAATGGACTAATTTATTTATTATTTCTTTACTGTAACTTCTTTATAATTTTATTTTAATTATATACATATTTTAACACTTTTTACAAATATATTTAGATAATTTCGATTCACATACGGGTTAAAAGTTCATACTTATAGTTAGGGTTTTGTCATAGTTGAAATTATTCTCATATTTGGTGTTACTTTTGCTAAATCGATACGATAATGTACTAATACGCAAGCAAAAATTATTAAACTAGCTCTGCGACCTTCAAAAGTTGTATGTAAGAAAGATAGACCATCCACAAAAAGTGTATCACCAACAAACTACTTCAAAATCGCTTTGACGACGCTTAACAACCCTTTGTATGGCATTATTCAGGTCGTAATCTGTTTACTACCCCCCAATATAAAGACACGCTTCCCTATACGACTTGTTCTTTGCTCTCGGCAAACTGTGGAAGTCGAATCGACGAGTCTGAATAAAGCCAATAAAACGAAACATACACAATAAGAAAGTTTTGACCAAGTCCGAAAGACGTAGGAAGCTTCTACGATATTCCTAGAGTTCTAGGCGGGTGAATTGGCTTTTGGGGAAAGGGTATGAGTTCAGATCTCTGCTCTAAATACACCCTCGAGTCCAATTGAATCGTTTCAGACCACTTCTCCGATCGAGAATAAAGTTATTTCGTGACGCTGAATCTTTTGGCTATGATTTGATGGTGGTATATAGTAAGTGAGTGTTATGGTGTTGTTAGTATTTTGTTATTATTTAGTTAAGGTGTTAAGAAACGTTTTTGATGGGTTGTGGTGTATGAGGATCTATTAGGCGGTCATTTTCTTATATTTTGTTATATTAAAATGTTATTGAAAGGAATGATGTATTGTAAATTATTTTTTTTCGTAAACTCTTATTAACAGTTGACTAATTTATTCAATTTCCTAAATGCCAAAGTAATGCTTTAGTTAACTAGAACGAAAAACATTTTTTTGTTCTAGAATATATATACCGGGTGTCCTATTTTAGTCTTAACAGAGGAATATCTCGAAGAATATGGATCCTACAAAGAAGTTTGTCATGCCATTGTTTGTTCATCTTATCAGGGGCCACAACTTGTAGTGTTCTTGTCTTTCCTCTGGTTTCTTTTAACACTTCATCTAGTACAATATTGAAAAAAATCAGACCCTGGACACTATACCCTGCCTTGGCTCTTCATTGCCAATAAACTCTATTGATTCTAAGTTTCCTGTCCATACATAATTTTTGTGGTTTTGTAGAAACTCTTCATTCCTTCAAGCAATTTCTTGTTCGCTCCTTTTTTTATCGAGCTTTTCCACGCTATTCTTCGGGGACACTGTCAAAGGCTTTTTCAATACCAACAGAGGCTACGTATATATCATTGGCAAGGCTCTTTTCTATTAGTTTTTTTAGTGTAAAGATGTGGTCCTGCACCCCTATACTTTCACTTTTACGATCTCGTATTTAAAGTAAGCCTGTAACACATTTTCAAATATTTTCTTAATTCCCTTTTCAGTACACCACTTTTTGAAGTAATTTTACGTAAGGTGTGTCATATTGTTTTGCATATTTTTGAGGAATAAGTTGGGACATTGCAACTTCTGTAGCTTTCGATGCTTCAAGAGGTAAAATGTACTTCATCACTTGAAGAATCAATTTCGCTTTCAACTTCATTTATACTTAATACTTGAATCCTAATATTTTAACATTAATTACTAAAATATTCACAGAATTTCTCAACACAGAGCAGATATAACAATTATGGCGACCAAAACCAAATAGCTTAATATTGTATTTGTCCACTTTTTATGGTTACTTGCCTATGGCATATAAACGTTAAATTCATTTATCATAAATGTTTTCTCCTCTTTTTTCTAATTTCAATAAAATTTCGAAGCACTTTTCTAAAAAATATTGTCCAATACACGGTTACGAAGTCTCTCTTGCAAATAAAGACTTTTAATATTGACCGATGAACATTATTTTCTCCTCAAACAAAGGTAAAAAACCCCTTTCCCCGCCCAAAAGATTCCATTTTCACATATTACTGCCCCCAAACCCCCAAAAATACCCCCTTGACCAAACCCGATAAATTTTTGAAAGATTTTTTAATTTTCGTAAAGCGCCTTATTCCCCCAGGGGGTTGGCGAGTTGATTACTACCAAGAAGACGAGTATTGGGGGAAACCCTGACTTTTTACCCTAGTTTTGGGTTGAAACCAACACCGCATAACCCTGAGAGAAGCGGGATGATGAAAAAAATACATTTTCTGGTCGTCCGCCTTCTCGTCAAATATAATTTAATTACGAAAAGTTTATCGCAGCGTTTAAGCACGCTAGATCAATGAGACGATTAAGTAAATGCGTGTCCTTTGTCATTTTAAAGATGGCGCTTCAGTTTCGAGGGTTTTGTAGATCGTTTAGAGGTTTTTAATTTGTTTTAATACAAAAATAATAAAGTGAGTGAAACAGGCAAATTGAATAATATTATGCGATAATATTCTTGAAGAAATTAACCAGCTAGAGCTAGAGTATGCCATCGAAATCCAAGGCTCAATAATTTTGTCAACAATTAAACCATTTGCATCTGTAGTTTAATGTAACCCTATTGGGTTTAATTTTCATTAGAACCTTCCCCGGGGAATAAAATTTACAGCAGAAAAATTTGGTTTTTTTGGGGGAAATCAAGAAAATCCAATACAGAAAAACGTTGCTTCCACGTAAAATATTTCAGTTTTAAGTTAAGAAAATATTCATATTAAAGGTAGGAATGAAAAAATGGTTCAGATCTCACAAAGTTCTATTGCGAAATTAAGCGACCAGTTTCGTGTTCAAAGAGCGCTTTCTAGAATTAAGAAAGCATTTTCATCCTTTTAAAGGGAAACGTTGTTTTGTGTTATAATGGCCATTTACTTATACTAAGAATCACTTTTTTTAAATTTTCTGCAAGATTGTGTTAAATTAGCAAATGTCTTAAACAAAGAAATACAATTATTTCGTTACAAGTATATACTTCTCTTACGCCAAGTGTGATGTGAAGCAGTTATTGTATTGCGGATAATTGAAATAATAATTGTTTTAAATTAAGGCGAACAAATAAACATTTCTCTGCATGTAGGGATCTCTTGCTAAGCAATTAAATTAAACATCTCTCAAAAAACATATTTTTTGATAGTAAAATTCTGAAAAAATAACATTCTTTTTATCTCCTAAAATATTATCAAAAAATGACTTAGGAGGTTTTGGAAATAAGCCGACAAATTTTTAAATTTTAAACTATTCAGGACGTAGGAAACCTTAAAAGATTCAAAACGATTTTTGGGAAAAATTTGCTGTGTTATAAACTGTGTTACAATTTTGGCCCCTGTTACAATTACCAGTCTCCCGTACTATTGTAAACCGAGGTACCACTGTTCTCTCTTCTTGGGTTATTTCTCCTAAAATTTGTAACTTAATTACTAAAATATAAAATACCTACATCTAAACATTGTTAGTTGTCCCTGCAATTACTAATTCCAAACATTTTTAGAATACGCCACCAAAAATTTCACTGCCAGATCAAAAAGCGTATTTTGTTTATACACCTGAAAATATATTCAATCTCATCCTTACTAACACTTACTACCGATGCGAAAACCGAAAAAAGACAAAAATAGGAACTAAAAAGAGACGTGAAATACATTGAACAAGGAAGAAAAGTCCGTGTTTTCGGCAAGTCATACAACCGTTCAAAATCGCTGGCGCGGTAAAAGAAAGGGTACGTTAAATGGATATGATCTATTCGTCTTACAATGCAGAGCCGTAATACTCGGTTTTTTTTTGAAAAAATATATTTAAAAAGGTGAATTTTAAAAAAAGGTTTTGCAATTTGAACGGTCCTACAGGCCAGGGAGAGTTCTAAAAGACATCATAGGACCAGAACTCGTATGTGAAGTCATAAGGGATTCCGCTAGCAAGGAAATTGGTCCTAGTTAGACAAAGAAGATCAACTCTATACTAGAACGCTAATAGGGAATAGAGATGCTAAGTTCTCTGTTAATATAATTAGACGCAGCAAAAAAGAAGTCAATACAATTACAGGGTTGATGACTGGACACTGCCTCCTTAAAAAGCATCTACATATCTCGCTGTAGACGATGCGAACTACAGGAGGAAACGAGTTTGCATGTAAGCTACACATGTGAAGAACTAAAAACAGTTCGACGGAAACATTTCGACGAGGATCTATTGGAACCTTCGAAAGTACTCAAATGTTCCATGGGCAAAATAGAGGACACTAAGTTATTTGAACGCGAATGAGAGTTCTATTGAGGGCGGCAAAAAAGCATTATACTCAAGTCTCTGGACTATTGGTGTCCAACCCAAACAATATGAGTGAAATAAATGAACACCTTTTAAAGTTAAAGACTTAAAATGTTAGAATTATCCCTAGATCTTTATGGGTGCAAGCTTTGATGTTTTAACACCTAAGAACATTATGTGCCGATGATATTTAAAACTTTTCTTTGTTCAAAAAGAATCGACGCCCAACGTTATATTCGAACCCGTCTATCTAACAAGCTATACGTTTCCATAGAAACTGTAGCTATTCTTTGGAACTCTAATAATCCTGTTGTCGTGGGGGATTAGTCCATATCTCTCTATTTCTTCTTTTCCTATTACAGATCTGGGTGCATTTTTGCGTTCAAAACCACTTGTCTCCATGCTATCCTATCTCTAATAAGCTTATTCCAGATTTTTACTTTCATCATTCTTAGGTCGTTTTCCACTTGTTCCCTCCATCTTCCCTTTGGTCTTCCTACCACCGGCTTCCATTCTGTTATACTTATCTGCTCACCCTCTTCTCCTCTAAAAACATGACCATACAATCTGAATCGCTGCGACTTATACACTCTGACTATGTCTTCGTTTCCTAATTTCATTAGTCATTAGTGGTCTCCATTCGTCTTCTCCCACTTTTTTGGGTCCCATACTGGTTCGAATAACTTTTCTTTCAAAAATTCTCAACTTGTCCTCCACCCTTTGGGTTATGCTTTCCGTCTCTGCCGCGTACAATACTATGGCGCTGATCGTTGTCTTATATATTTTTTTTCTTTTCGTTTATACTCATTCCTTTATCCTTTAGCATGTTTTTATTTGCATAGAATGCCCTGTAACCCAGCTGAATCCTTATTTTGTACATTTGTCCTTTTGTTTCTCCTATGCACGATTGCTCCTAGGTACTTAAATGACTACTTCTTCGAAATTATACTGATTATACTCGAACCCTTACCTATACTAAATGACCAAATTAGTATTTTAAATAACTTTCTTGCTAGGCACACGGTTCGAAATACGCCGAACATTTTCAACGACCCTATATATTCCATCCTGCGTCTTACCATCTTCTAGTTCTTTCCGCAGCCGTACGAAGGCATTGCAGTCGTTCAATTTTGCTACTACCACGTTACGTTCGGTCAAAGCTCCAACGTTTATCTATGTAAAGCTACTACGATGTGCGGAAGAAAGATTATTAAAAACTAGTGGAGCGAAACCCATCATTTCATCTAGTCTTGTTGTTGTTTGGTTCAACTCTTCTATATATGCGTTTTCATCGCAGGCATGTTTCTTATTTTCATTATTATATTAATTTTTTTTATACACAAGTCTTTTTTATTCCCGTCTTGGCCGTTTGTCTTAAGTCATTACAATCTTGGCTTCTTTAATGTGTGTTTGCTTTAAACTCATAGGAACTTTGTATTTGATTACCGTTAAATTCGGGGATATAGTGGGGATCGCCCAATTGATTTCTATAGCCCAACTTTCTTAGGTTATTACAAAATTCTATAATGTACCATAAATGGTGCCATGTGGAAGGATTTGTCTATCAAACTTAACAATTTTATCTTTTGAAATATGTACTCAGGTACCAAATTAAAGATATGGTAACTAGTTAGCAGATGACTACGAGTGTTTGGAAACAGATAGCGCTTTGTGCCAAGATCTGCATTACCGACTGTGAGTACTATTCTCTAGTCGACATATGTCAAAATCTCGGAGAAATTCATCGAGTAGTGTTGTTTTGAGAGCTGTTGAAAGTAACCAAGTTTATGCATTTGTGGAATCATGGAAAAAGTACAACACCAATCAGTGATTTCGTTTCTTTTTTTTTTGATGGAAAGACGTGTGTAGAAATCAAAGAGAAGTTGGATGCCGTTTATAAGGACCATGTACCTTCGATGACTACCATTGGATATTGGTTTAATGAATCTAAGCGTGGCCAAACATCCGTCTTTGATGAGGAGCGGCCAGGTCGTCCTATTGAGGATGACATAATCAATAAAGTTCATGATATCGTTTCAGCAGACCGCCGGGTGAAGATTAGGGAGATAGCTAATACGGTAAACATTTCAACTGAACATGTGTAAAACATTCTTCCTGAAAAATCGTCTATTGATGATTGACCAATAACGGAATCGCGTGATAACTTCAAAGCAGTGTTTGGACATGTTTAAGCGCAATACGGGTGCGTTTCTACAGACTGTAGATGAGACATAGATACATCATTACATGTCAGCCGCCAAATTGGGGTTTTCCCGGAAAGCGTGTACCAAAGAAAGCGAAGACAATTCCATCAGCCGGAAAAGTGATGATTTTTTTGGATTCGCAAAACATAATCTTAATTAATTAATTGAAGAAGGGAAGGACAATCACGGGGCAGTGCTATATATGCTGATTTATTGGACCGATTCGACGCTGCACTAAGGAGAAAATACCCCACTTAGTGAAGAAAAAAATTCTCTACCATCGTAATAACGCCCCGGTCATCGGCAATTGCGACAGCAAAACTAGTCTAGTTACAGTACGAACTGGTGCCCCATCCACCAAATTCGTCAGATTTTTCCCTCGGTGACTTTTTTCTTTTTCCAAATTTGGTAGAATGGCTTGGCGGAAAGTGGTTCACGTCAAATGAAGAGGTCATTGCCGAAACAGGCAAAGTTCGACCAAACCTGTTATCTGGATTATTTAGATGGCTTAAGAAAGGGATATCGCTGGACTAAGTATATATTTCTTCGTATCTCCACAGGAATTTCTTAAACTTCCAAGAAATACTTGGTTTGTTCGCATCAATTTGAGCTAGGCCTTCAAAAATGCAATGCTTAAACAAATACATGCCTTACATTGAAGTAATCTAACCAGTATCTACAACTACTATTCCCTTGTAGGACAAATTTTTTTTAGTGATGTAAATCTGAATGGAAAAAACTTCTTTTTAGACATAAAACAAATATTTTATGGCAACAAATTTATTCAGAAATCCAGATCTTAAAAGCAATACACAATTTTTCTTTAGGAATTTGTAACCTACAACTTATAAAACGATTTGCCTCAAAAAGGCAAAAAGCAACGCTATCATCAAACGCCGTTGGTGCATTCCACAATGTCGCAGATAGACTTATCAAACAAAGTATAGGAAAGAAGGATGATATATTTACGAAAAGATGCATGCCAGAGATCGTCTCGACTGTGCCGTCCTTATCGGACGTCAAGACGCCTTCGCGTGACGTGGAAAAATCGTTTTTGACACAACATTAAGCTCGGCTGACCATGGAAAAGAGGATAAACCAACTTGCAGGAAACAACCCCAAACAAAACAATTTCGAAAGAAAGGGCAAGGGAGTGGATAGGACTCGCTGTCTTCCTATTGTGTGCTAACTTGACGATTCTCGTTCTCTTAGGGGAAATCTAGTTTGTATGAATATGTTTTTCTCTCGGTAGTGTAGTACTTGATGAAAAACATTTCAGAAAAAAAAACAAACTCCTTTTCCCAGAAGGAAGTTTAAAGTTAATAATCACCAAAGACACGACAAATAATCACAAATACCTATAATGCATATACATACGTACGTATACAGGCTGATTCATTTTCAACCCTCACTATGGTTCACCATGATTTAAATTTAACAAAATCACTAAATTCTGTGTTTGTTATGAACCTCAAGAGAAAATGACGTTCGAGAATTAAAAAAAAACAAAAATACTCATCATATAACAGCATACCGATTCATTAGGGTCAAGTTGGATAAATCGCATAGGAAAAAAAACTAAAACCGATTAACGTATTAAAAGACAAATTTGTCATACATTTATTTATTTAACAAATAAAACTAACCATCAAAACGGTGACATTGTGTGGAAATTTTTTCAGATGCAGTACGATTTATCCGATCAGTTTTGTAAAAGACCGACAAGGGAAGGTTTCCGGCTGTCAAATTCAAATGTTAATGAAACTTACTGGAAGTACAAAGCACATAGAAAACTTGGTTGGAAAAAACGAACTTAGTGAGATTTTCAAACATTCCTGATCAATTTTCTAGACAGCCACTTTTATACCAAGACATATGCGAATGAACTGGTATATTTAGACAATAACAGCCAGGTGAGAAAATCGTACAATAAAAGTGAAATAAATGTTACTACTGTTATATTAAATATTTACATCGGAAAGCCCAGCTGTCACTCTAAAACGTCTAGGGTACTCAGTATAGCCACCCGATAGATATGAAATTCCCTCTGGCGTATAAAAGCTATTTTTCTAAAGCCACAATTTCCCCCCAGGCCGACTGGCCTTGTAGTGGGAGTACTAAATAATTTATTTAACTCCAGCCAATGGCGATCTTGGTGAATCGTAGATGAAACTACCCTTCTTTTCATTCGCCTCGTTTCACAAATCTTCAAAATTAATGCAAAATTCTCCTACAACAAACAACAGGGTAAATTCAGAGGTATTTCTAACAGGGTTTTGTAAATTAAATATCATTCATAAAGTTATTAAGCAGAACGTCAGTGAATTTTGTCATAATTATGTTGTCGGTTGTGTTTTAGAGCATAGAATCGTCTAGTTTGAGTGATCTAGTAGCGTCACTACATTCATTCTCTCATGCTACTTCTAAAAATAACTTTATTCATCGAAATTCATCACAATATTACGTCTAGATAGAAATTACTAAAATTTGCTGTGGGTAGAAACAATCGCTATCGCGATTAAAATAAACCAGATAAGGGACGCCATAAATTCATCACTTCTGGTTAAGCTGTCATCGAGTTAACTCGTATTTTGGCTGCGCTCCCAGATTAAAGTGTCCGATAGTGAAATCAGAGAATAAATTTAAGATAGAAGAGAAGATTGGAGATTAGAATAGACAGATATTCTGTGAATGTCATAAGGAACGTAGAGTTTATATGACATCTTCGAAAAATCATTTTTAATTTTTGCATTCGTTAATTTCCATTTATTTGATATCAAAATCAAAAAATAATACAAATTATATATCGATTTGAAAGGAAATGTTCTTTACAGCAATATAACCTCAAATATTCTTTTACCTCCCATACTTACTTCCATACAAATTTTCTTTAAAATTAAACTAAATACTTATAGTTAATTAGTTTATAGTTTTACCAAAAAGCAGCAGCTGATTTTTTTTATTCCTTGCCAAAATGGTTGCAGGAATCACTCCCGGTAAAAACACTGTGAGAAGAAAAACACCAACGCTTTTTGCCCCTGCCCACATTACTGTTCATCTCTCAATTTATGCCACTAATTTTCAAAAACAGCACCGAAATATTTCCTGGCGCCACCTAGTACAAAAAAAACGGAATATAGATGCCATACTTATCCATACAATACCTTTAACGTACGTTTCATAAACATTTTCAAAAGATACCGATTAATGTAATATGATTATTTTCTTAACTTAAAACTAGATGATTTACTTGGAAAAAACATTTTTCTGTCTTGGATTTTTTTGATTTTCTAACCCCAAGAAAATATTTATTTAATACAAATAAAATTTCAAGAAAATAATTTTCTTGAAACTTGAAAACTTTCGGACGGCATCAAAATCCAACATGACGCCGATTGATGATGGCCAGAAAGAAGTGAAACAATTTCAAGTACACCATTAGATGGAAGATCGAAAGTGGCATTAAAAATGTGGTTCTAGTTCTTCTCTGTAAAGGCCAAATGAAGAAAGGCAAAAGAAGTAAAGAAAATTTTCGTTTTTAAAAAGATCTCGAACGTCATTTGTCACAAACCCATTTTGTCAAAGCTAAACCCACCCTCTATCTCCAATGATAAGCGAGATCCCCGGGGTGAAAAATGAATCAGCCTGTATAATTTAATCCTATATTCCGCTCAAACCATGCTGTATGTTTACGCAAAGCTTCAAGATGGCTTTTCAATAAGTAGCTATCTTATTTAATACCTATACATACATCCTATCCTATATAAAATAATAAACTGAACACCATTAACTACTATCCTTTTTTAGCATGGGAAAAAGGACGTTATAAACCGAGATATATACTTAAACAACGTAAGTACAAGAAGATAGGGTATTAAACAGAGAAGAACTCATAGATTGAAAGGGATAACCATAAAAGAACGGCTAATTTCACGATTCACTGGCCAAACTGTGCATAAAAACAAACATCCAATTCGTTATTGCATCGCCGAATCGGGAGTACCGCAACAGATTAGTTTCGGTCCACTGTAATTTATGATCATTCAAGCTTATCGCCTTACTCGAGATTTTTAAGCGATTTAACTGTATTATGTGTGTATGGAGGCTTCTGTTGATGGAATATTGAAGGTTACCTGCATCAGCCACCTTTTTGTTGATTACTTTCAGATTAGAATATATGATAGATCAGATATTGTAAGTTGTGGAAGATTAAAAATGTTCTTGTTTGAGATCGAGTTATTTATGTACGAAATAAATATATTTTACAAAATCTGTCTAAGTTACAGGAAATAGATTAAGCAAATTTAATCATAGTATTCAATAATAATAAAAAAAAATCTTAAAATAGTAATAAAAAAGCCCTTTATTGATTGGATGTCTTAATTAATTTCCTGTAAAATAATTTAATTTCCTAACCAGCGCCATCTACTACGTAGTTTCCAAAGTAGCAAAATTAACTCAAAATCAAAGGCTTGGTAATGCTTAAACTACTCTACCAAAGATGTCGCCAAAAAAATGATTTTATTTACTAAAGATATCTATAGATGTCACGAGAATTAAATCAATAATGTATGTATTCTCTAAAAGAATTCCTAAAAAATTTGCCTTTGATTACTCAACATTTTACTTATTACGGACACCATATGAAGTTCTTAATTTATTCCATTAAATCAAAATAAAATAATCTTATTCGAATACAATTCACCACCAGATGTCGCTCCTAATCCTATTAAAATCAATAATAACTACAATTTGAATTTTATGCACTTTCTAATCAAAATATATTATGCAATTCAATACCTTTCCCAATTTTTGTTAAACGAATCCAAATATTTTGAACTTAATTCTATATTTTCTCTAAAAATTTTATGAGAATCTTTAACAGACAGAAGAAAATCGTTAACCAATAAAATCTCCTATAACCTATTATTGGTTGATTCCTTAAACCAATAATATGCTCACCAACTTACAGAGCTTTTTAAACGGGAGGTTTAGGCTCTTAGAAGCTTTGCAAGAGGTCATTGATGTGTAACCACTAAACTGACATATTCAGAAAAATTTTTGTGAGTCGTGATGTTGTTTAGAAAAGTGACAATTAATTTATAAGATTATTTTTGTCGGATGTGTATGGTAGAAAGGCCAAATTACGTTGCAATTCAAGGTCAGATTATTTAACAAAGTTTTTTAAAAATAGTAAAATATGTGGCTTAATTCCTAAATATTGTTTTTGATTTTTATAATCATATTATTGACTTAAATTAGGTAAAATTAAGAGATTACTTAAATATTGAGAACAAATCAAGTACTTAAAAAAAAACGATCATAAATTATAAATAAATATTAAGAGGTATTTAAAACATCCTACCAGGGGCGACATCTCCAATTTAAGTTATATTCTACCACAGGGTCGATAATACAGATTTCTAATTGTATGAGCATAGATGGCACCGGTAGAAATGAGTTGATATTTTCACCGATAGATGTCAGGATTATTTTAAACATTAAATTACTACTATAATAATGTTATTATAATCAAAAATGCGTTAATTGCCATGGAAAATAAATAGTTATCAACTTAAATATTTGTTTATTTCACTATATACCTAATAAAGAGTGCCATTAAAGTGGAAAATAATTACACACCGGTCAAACTCCATAGAAATTCTAACAAAATGTTACTGCATGTATTGAAACGGCTTTTAATGGCTAAATTATCCCCTATTAACTTTAAATTTTATTGAAATTATCTTGGAAAGCTATTAAAAATCTTTTAATATCTCCTATTCCTATACCACACCCAGAATATACGCTCACCAATAGCAAATCAACTTACTTACCATTGGATACGCCCACCGGCCAATCGCATCAAGTCCCACCTACCGTATTCTTCAGAGAGATTGTAGAACTTACTTTTAGAGGGCTAATTTTTAAAATAAAACACAAAGTATTACAAGTATTTTTTTTGTGAAAAAACAAAATGTAACATTGTTTACACAATGCAGGAAGAGGCCTCTTTATTTTGAAAACTACAATGAAACATGAATTTGAAGCATTAAAAATGAAATAAATTTTAACTTTCAAAATAAATATTAAAAGAACATTGGAATTATTTCTTGTATTATTATAAAATATTCTTATTATGTATATTTATGAAAATTAAGGATCAATATCAATGTTTTCACAAATCAGTATTTGTTTCTGCCGTTGATAAATTAATTTACTATAAATAATTGATTCTTAAATATTTTGCTGTCAATTTGATTAAATAATTTAATAGCATGCTGAATCAGATAAAATTTTATAATCAATTAATTAGAATCATTAAAATGTGATTGAAGTAGCTAGTGACATCTATGACTTGTAGATCAAAACACAACCCATTGCCGATAATGCAGTTCACTAATCACTTCAATTAAAATGCTCCCCGATAGATGTCACCAACGGTATTGCTCTATTTTTAACTAGAGATTTTAAAGACAGATGTCATTATATCCAATAGTATTCAATTCTTCGTTGTAAAATCAATAAATCAATAAACTTGTGTTACTATTTCAGTAAAATATTATTCAAAACTATTGAAATTAACGAATTCGTGGCGTCACTATTTGATTAATTCTTAATTTAATTTTGAATGAATACAACTTGAAGTTTGATAATAAAGTGAAGTTTAATTAAAAAAGGAATTGAAATAATTCCGTTAATAGATGTCATTGAATTTAGTAGATATTTTTTGTATTTGATGTAGCTGTTACTGTGAAATTAATAGATTCATTAAAAAGTTCTTATAGCAAATAAAAAAGCAAATTAGCAACAATTAAGAAATATTTAAATGTAAATAAATCATTTTTCCTATTTGATATTAAATTTAAACATGAAACCATGACCTATTTATCAAAATCTATACTATAACAATATACCAAGATATCTTTATTTCATACTTCAGAACCATTAAACTCATTTAATAATATTTTATTCTTCTAAGAGACAAAGGAAACACGTCCACCAATAACAGCGCAACTCGCTTACGATTGGATACACCCACCGACCAATCACGTAAACTGTATCGCCTATCCTCGTTATAAATAGAGGTTTATGCTCCTTGTAGCTAACGAGGAGGTCGTCAACAGTAATTGATGCAAAAAAACGTCATTTAATGCATTTCTAGGGGAAAAGAAAATTCACCATCGTATTCTAGATAAAAAGGACACCCGAATTCGTATATTTTTTCGTTGATAGATGTTTGAATTTGGCGGCGAATTTGAATTTAAAACATTCCTCTGTAATTGAAGGTCATTTCAATGGAATATTCCCAAAACAAAGTGACGGTTTAGACGATGCAGGAGGTGTATGACTTGAGGTCATGGTTGAAATTATAATCTGGGCTTGGCGTGTTGATGAAATTTTGGAAAAAAATTGAGGGAATTGAGTAGATTTTTGTTTTCTAAAATGAAAATAGGAAAATATACAATAGGATTTAGGTTAAAATTTGTAAAACGGCAGTATATTTTAGAAAATTTTAGGTTATTAATTGGGATTATTATAAAATTAGGCGAATTAGTGACAAATCTTTAACGAAAATCTTTGTTGGAGATATTTTATAGGAATTACATGGGAAATTATTATTTGGTGACGATTTTATAATTGCAAAACATATTTGGACATCGCTTTTCTTTAATAAATTATATAAGCTGAGATCTTTGATACGTTGCAGCTATATATAGCAAGCAAGTTATATCTGTTGGCATATTAACTCCCACTGCTAGTAAATCCTGCATGAGACCTTTCTGATGCTCCCCATGCAATGGACATTCAAAGAAAATATGATTGAGGTCTGCAATCTCACCTCCACAGGAACAAGCGGCTGTATCTAATATGTTAACATAAAGGTGAGCAGGATACTGTCCATGATTAAGCCTTGCAATGGTGGTGTAATAAAACCTGGATATTTTATGATTCCGGTGCCACGGATTATTATAACGTTATTGTAATGACTAACGCTGGCCACGAGCGGTACCGCGCATCGGCGTAGAATCAGTTCGGACCGAGAGGAACGGGAATTACTTCGCGCGGACGAGGAAATTTTTGTTCGGTCATTTGCGCAATTGTTCATCTGTCCCGAAAAATTATGATTTCGTCAGCAAAACGACCGCGGTCGGACAAACTTCGAAAATTTATTGCAGAAATTAGACTTAATATGAAGGTGCTAAAAATTTAAAAGTGTAATCTGTAAAATCCCGTTAATGTGTTGGTCCCGACAACATTGTCTACGACACGTAAATAGTGAAAAGCATGTCTCAAAAAAAGAAATTGCGCACGAGACAATGAAAAATTTATATTTAATTTATGCGTTATGTTTTTTGCATGTAATATACCGTTTAATTTACTAGACAAGGAACCATTTATCTGCTTTTGGAATAACTATTCGGAGTAAATTACCAAGTCGAAAATCGTTACGAAGAATTGCCATCTGCGCGCGATCATATTGAACAAAAAAAAAAATCGGAGTTGAAAGATCAAAAATTGTGGTTATGTGTCGACGAAAAAACAGATCGAAAAAAACATTCCGTTCTTAATGTAATGGCACGCAAATTGGAACCATCAATCGGCACCTTCGTATTCGCGAATTTCCCGACTGTGCCCCCCTATACCAGAGCCACCAGAACCTATTCAACTCGTTGGGGAACATGGTTACAGGCCGCGTTTTATTATCGTAAATATTTTGACAATATTAAGAACGTGGTTTTACAATTCGATACAAAGGAAGCTCCCCTATCCAGAAAAGCCAGTCGAAATTTCAAGATAGTCGGGTTAAAATGGTTTAAAAATCATTCACGACAATTACTTCGGGCTAGCAGATGCAATAGAAAAATTCCCAAAATCCTGCGGTGCCGTTAAAAAGAATCTCTACAAATAGTGCAACATGTTCACGCACAGCTATACGCGATTGAAGACGCAAAAAATGTTTCTGTTCTGAAAAATTTGAAAGTTTTTTTGAGAAAAATTCTGATTTTGGCACATTAAGACACATTTGTGAAGGTGCGTCAACAAAAATCGTTAAGTTGTTTGAAAGGTTTTTTTTTTTTTACGCAAAATATTCGTCACTAGATGTGGGAACGTTCGTTCTCTGCATAAAAAGCTTTTTTTCCTCATGCCGTACTAGTTTTGCCGAAACAACAGTTGAAACATATCTAATGTTGCAGATATTTAACAGACATTATTCACTTTGTGATTTCACGGAGGACTCTTAAAATGGTAAGTGTTTGAGCACGTGTTATTTAATTTTTTTTTAAAAAAAGATGGCGAAATTATTTGCGGCAGCAAACATCTCTATTAGCAGAATAACTCTAGGGGAAACCCGGGGGGGTTGGTCGCTCACGCTACTGCGCGGTACCGCTCGTGGAATTTTAAAGTAATGACATAAAATAGTATTGTTTTTAGAGAACATGTTAAGTGAGTACTTGAAAATATTATTTACAACAACATTAACTTGTGACCTCTATGGGACGTTATAAAACAGCGTTGGTGTTGAATATCATTTTAGCCATTGCTTTGAAGTGCTATCTAACTCAACGTTCACAAGACATCCCTTTATGAGGTTTTTGTAACTATGAACTATGGAGATCATGTGAACAAGTACCGAATTAAAAATACAGTTTAATTCAAGCTTGGCTTGTAACGTTTATGTTACGTTGACGTAAACGTATGATACAACATTGCTATTTAATATCATTTCAACAATAAGTTAGAAATGGTACCTACATAATTCAACGTTGCTAAAACATTCTATAATTACGTACCTATATAATTATTGCAATTGTTTTTCTAAGAATGTTCAGCCCACGATTACAAGTTTAAACAACGTTTTCTAAACGTATCTTTAAAATTAACGTTATCTTCGTACCAAATAATGCTTATTCAACTATTACGTTAATTCAACCAATGTATTCCCATTGGTATAATTCGCTTGTTTTACCTCTATTTTTCTCAGTGTAATTCAGTTCGTTATATGCGGAGTTCGTAATAAACAAAGAGGATGAAACACATTGGACAAATTAAAAAATTTGTGTTATTACATTATTTAAACGATTTTTATTTACATAAGAGTACAAATTTTGAAAAATACTGCGTACATATATTTTAATATTAGGTACATGTATTAATTACTAAGAAAGTCTGTTTCAGGCTTTCTTAGTAAATTTGTAATTTTGGACTGTGTCAATTTCGCATTGAATATTATCCTCAATGTTAGGAAATATATCCAAAGCATCTTTAGGGATATTATGAGACTGCAAAAAGTAGCGAAGTTTTCTAACACATTGTAGTGCTTCTTGATTGGTAGGGATTGGCATATCTTTACATGTGTAACTTTCATTCCTACTGGAATCGTCTACAGCAGTTTCAATGTGCTGAGCTACTTTGATAATTTTGGAACAAACAGTGAGCTACCTAGTCGTAACGAAAACCTAAATGAAAAAAGCCGTTATATTCAATACATGTATTTTTTTCAATACATACTAATACAAATAAACTAATAACTAATATATACTACATAACTAAATCCATACCTACCAGTCGTAGGTGTTTGAAAAATAAACAAATTTTTTCGAAGACAACGAAGAAGCGCTAGTAGAATCAGAATTAGTTAAATACGTCCCGGAATCATTGGCATTGTATCTGGTCGACAACAATGGGGGGTTTAAACATTATCAATAGCTTGAACAACACCAAAGCGACTGGAAAAAATGGAATTCCCGGTTTCTATGCTCAAGTCTTTTTGGTTCTGCCCCCCCTTGGGCCCCCATAATAAATACTATTTTTCAAACCGGCAAATTTCCCGGGAAAAAATTAAATACAGTATAGTTAGACCTATTCATAAAAAAAAGGGGACAAAGAGATGTGAACAATTACAGACCTGTGGCGCTTGTTTAAATATATCCAAAATTATTGAAAAAATTCTTTTGCAAATTTTAAATTTGTGATCAAACATGGTTTTTGCATCCAAATCAAAATGGTTTTTTAAAAAAAAAATCTACCATGCGAGCCGGGGTTTTTTTCCTAGGGAGGGTTTTCACTGGTATGAGCAACAAAGAAATCCTGCTTGTGTTTTCATGGATTTTCAAAAGGCATTTGACTGTGTGCATCACCGTTTATCCATAGCTAGAAAAAAAGGGAATTAGAGGCGTGGCATTGGACTAATGGGGTCTTACCTCCAAAAAAAAAAACAGCTGTAGTGGTTTATAAAGCATCTGGTGCGGAGGTTTCATCATCCTGACGAACAATTCGTTTTGGGCCCAGGGCTCCACTCTCGGTCCGCTCTTGTTCCTTCTGTACATCAATGATCTACCAGAAGTTATTGACGGGTTAGCTTTTTGTATGCAGATGACACCTCGTGCATTGTTCGGGGCTACCTGTGGACAAATAAAAAATACATTAGAAAATAACTTCAAATTCATACATGCCTGGTGTAAAACAAATAGATTACAATTGAATACCAATAAAACTAACATTCTCTTGTATAACGCAGATCCAGTCGGCTTCAACATAAAATATAACGAAGAACAACTTACTTGTGTAAAACAAGCACGCTTCCTCGGAGTGGTAGTTGATAACAATTTATCTTGGAAACCCCACATAGATGATCTTGCTGCAAAAGGGTTTAGTGGTTTCTGCTCAGTCTGAAGTGATTTCACAAAATGTCGATGTTCGGACTGCGCTGAGTGTTTATCACGCGTGTGTTCAGTCTCGGCTTCAATACGGAGTTATCTTTTGGGGTAGCGCTGTAGATGCGAAAAGAATATTTATGTTACAGAAGAGATGTGTTCGGGCAATATTTCAATTAAAAACTAGAGACTCGTGTAAATCAGTATTTAAAGACTTTAATATACTTACCTTACCATCGATTTATATCTAGAATCTGCACTGTTTGTAAAAAGTAACAGTGAACTGTTTCAAAAATATGTACCGGACCACGAGCAGAATACACGAAGTAAAGATAGCTTGCATTTGCTACCTCCGCAAACTCATCTGACAAAGGTGCAAAGACAGGTTGTGTGGCAGTGTATCGCAATATATAACCGTTTACCCAATACTTTAAAACAAATGCCGCTTTCAGGTTTAAAATAAAGCTCAAGACATTATTATCTAGTCGGCCATTTTATACGGTAAATGAGTTTTTAAATGCGCCTCATTTATTATAGTTCGTACATTTTATTTATATATTTTATCTTTATTTTTTTTTTCAATGTTTGTTGATTTATATGTTTATTTTTTATATTTTATCATACTGTGACTATTCTATGAGTGCATTATGGAAAAACGATATTATTTTTAATTTTTATTTTTTTGACCCTGGACCTACGATTTATACGGAATTTTATAAAGGGGGTTCGGTAAAAGGTACTTTTTAATATTATTTTTATGACAAATATAACGGGACCCTGGGTTTTGGTAAAAACCCGGTAGTTCCTTTGATCGAATTTTTTTAGGATCACTTTGTATTTTTTTTTTTTAATTATAGGTGACAAAATCTGTGTTTAGAGATATTTTACAGGATTTACATAGTAACTACACATTACTTAGGTACAGCAAAACATATTTGGGAACCTTTTTCCTTTAAAAATCAAGGAATAATGCTTGTTGGGAGTTACCTTTTATGCTCTTGTTGTTATATAGTTCGAAATATGTTATATCCAAAGTAGTTTGCAGTTCATGCTGTTTCCATAGCTTTCTAGAAATTTTTCCACGGATTAATTATAAGTGTAGGTGTAGAAGATAGTGGCGTGGATAGTAAAACATTAACTAAAGCGGGTGGAATACCATATAGTTCCAAAAAAAATTATTAGGGAGGTGTGTACATAGTGATGTTGGTCACAGAAACGATTAAATCTACTTTTTTTGGGATTTGGAGAACTTAGAGGTATCAAAATTTTCTTGTATTATAATGTACTCCTAATATATTTCATTAAAATAACGCCTGATGCAAAAGTAGCTGGACATTTGAAAAATTATCGTAGCAGGCTGTAGATTTTTTTTTTGACAAATGAATCAAACGTCAATGTCTTGTACGAACGTTTCTCATAAACAGAAAATCGTTAATTTGTTAGTTGTAAGAATGAAAACTGCTGCTATTGAAGATTTGCGAGAACGTATTTATTCTGCCTTTGGAAGATGGACCCCGGCGGAAAGGGCCTTTTCAAAAAAATTTTTTTGGAGCACCATATATAGCATCATAAAACTTTTTTCGATGGCAAACCTACTACTAACTTGAAAAAAAAAGGGAGGCGAAAAGTATGGGTAAAGTTACAAAAATGATGGAATTGATGGAAAGCAAGATTGGAATATCCCAAAGACAAATGGGGGAAAATTTAAAGTGTCTCAGTCTTTATATCAGGAAATTTGAAAAAGAAGGTTTAAAAGTGTTATAAAAAACAAAAAAACCAAAATATACGGATAAAAAATGGAAATTATTCCCGGGTTTGATGTAAGAAGAGGACCAACCTAAAAGTTACAAAAAATGTTGATCTTAGATGATGAGAAATATTTTTACCATTGGTAACACTGACATCGCTGGAAATGCGGATTTTAAAAAAAAATAAAAACTTCTCCCGACGAAGTGATTGCAGGTAAAGCAAAATTTGAGCCAAAATTTTGTTTGGGTTGCTATTTCAAAACCGGTGTTTCAAGTCCCTCAAAAATGTGGTGATTCAGAAAAAAATGCGAAGTGTATGGACAAAATTCTACCAAAATTAAGCGATTTATTGAAAAATTTCACCAAGGAGATGATATTCTCTTTTGGCCAGACTTGGGGTTCGCATTATGGAAAAATTTTTCCACATGGTTAACGAAATTAAATCCCTTTTGTCCCTAAAGAAATGAATCCTCCAAATATTCCCAAAGGGACGTCCCATCGAAGATTGTTGGGGAGAACGTCGACTCGTTTGGGAAAGGGTGGACCGAAAAACGAGAATCAGTTGACGTAGAATTTGAATAACCCAAACAAATTGTAAATTATATCCAAGCCATGATTCCCAAAAGGGGCCATTAAACTGAGAAAAATTGAAGAAAGTTTGACCTTTTCCGTTTTTAACTAATGATAATTGTAAAAAAAGTTCTAGTTTTAAAATTAAACCATCCCTATTTTCTAATAGTTTTTGATTAAAGTTAAAAATGTTAAAAGATGTCCAACTACTTTTGCATCACCCGTTATATAAATATAGATATACTTTTGCACTTATATTATTTTACAAAAATTCTAACAAATAAATCAATTGCGATAAATGAAGCTGTCTTTATGGAGGACATCTTCTCAACTTTTTCCTTATAGGTATTCCTTTGAGACCTCAAACCTTTCGCCAGCAATTTATTTTGCAAAGAACCTAAATTGCCCAAAAAATCCATTATAGTCCCTTAATCCCAGACTTGAATTACGTCCCAAAATTCCAATGAGCTCCAGTACATTACATGAATTGCCCTAAGAATGGATACTTACATATGTCTATTAAGGTAATTACATCTGTTTCGTCCGAAAACAACATATGTTTTATTATCTAATCGCAATTTTGAAGATTACTACACAATATAACACAAACAAATTGGAATTTGTATCTAAATGTATTAGTATTTCCAAAAATAGATATAATGGAGGGTGAAACCGAGGTTTCTTTTTGAGTTTGTCGCTACGCTCAAATTAATTATGGTCTCGAAAACGAGAATTTAAATTCATCAAAATGGAAGTGAAAAAAATGTTAAGCGAAAAAGGTGCAATTTTACCTGTAGTTAACAACCACACAGAAAAAAGTGCGAGCTGTGTTGGAGGTGTGATCATAATCACATCTGGCTTAACAATAAGCAACAGTTTGAAGAGAAAAGCAAATGAATCGGGTTTTAATTAAAAAAACCTGCAAAGCTAATTCATTCCGAATTGCATCGCAATCACAGGCCCTACAAAAACACCCACCGACATTAAGAACACTTCGTTGCACGATAAATCAAAACTGATGTGCCTCTTCATTTTTTCTGTTAAAAGATAAAACAAAGGAAACATATAGTTGCTTATTTCAACTACTGAAGAAAAAGTATCAAGAATTATGAATTGTCTTTCAGTCCTCCGCAATCATTATCGATTTTCAAATGGCTATACATTTAAGCTGTGAACGAGACCTTTCCAAACTGTCGGTACCGTTTGGTCTTGGTGACGTAATGTACTAGAAGCTGGATTGTCCAGAGAATACAAAAACCCGAAATTGACTATTGGCAAATGAGTTCGTTATGGTTTTGGCTGAATTTTTATTAATCCTGAAGAAGTGAGTGATGCCCTTGCATTTGACCTCCAACCTGACCAACCACATGACCCAAAGGTCATTGAATTTTCGAACTATTTAGTCAATACATAATCAGTAAAACTTCAAAGATTCCTCCAGAGATTTGGGCAGGAATTTCGGCATGTCTATTGTTGTGTACCATTCCATGGCAAGTTGAAAACTTACAGTTCACCGCATCCCAACATTCACGACTTCACAGATAACTTACGGAATGTGCAGAATGATGTGTGTACGAGGTTACAATCAATACAGAAGAATGAAAGAAAGAAAATAAATAGCAAAGCAAAGTTAATGATGAAATATGCTGTAAATAAATTAGGTAGATATGTTATTTAATGAATATTTTTCGTAAATTTTTGCAAATTGCGAATAGACCTAGATGTTTGTATATGCATATACAGATATTTTAATAAAGTAATTATTTCCTTCTGAATTTGTAATTTATTTGGGGTGGAATTTAGGTGATGAATTGGTGGTCAGAATTGATTTTGGTTCAATTCAAATTGAATGAGATTTATTATTTAATTTTAGACTGCTGTCATTAAATAAGGTACAATTCAAGTTCGTTGTTATTTTGAAGTAATTTTCTAAAATTGCACGGAATATTTACTTAAGGCAATCCCTTAATGAACATTTTTCTGGTAATGTTCCTTTTTATTTATCATTTTTGGACCTGATTTTGTGATCAAGAACTTCAAAAGAATAAGTATACTTCCTCTAAAGTTCTTTCAACATTAACAGAAATAATGTGGACAAAACTTGTAACTTATTACTTTAGAAAAACAGCACAGACATGATCTTTTACAGTATATAGCATGTGTTTTTAGTTTCCATCGCCAGAAATCGTAAAAACAAGAACATTTCTTCTGTAAACATTTCTAAATATGGGCAAAATTAAATCATGTTTTTCACAATTTTAGGGCAGTTTTTAGAATATGAGAAGAATGAGATTTATTATTTAATTTTAGACTGCTAGAACTGTCATTAAATAAGGTACAATTCAAGTTCGTCGTTATTTTGAAGTAATTTTCTAAAATTGCACGGAATATTTACTTAAGGCAATCCCTTAATGAACATTTTTCTGATAATATCCCTTTTTATTTATCATTTTTGGATCTGATTTTGTGATCAAGAATTTCAAAAGAATAAGTATACTTCCTCTAAAGTTCTTTCAACATTAACAGAAATAATGTGGACAAAACTTGTAACTTATTACTTTAGAAAAACAGCACAGACATGATCTTTTACAGTATATAGCATGTGTTTTTAGTTTCCATCGCCAGAAATCGTAAAAACAAGAACATTTCTTCTGTAAACATTTCTAAATATGGGCAAAATTAAATCATGTTTTTCACAATTTTATGGCAATTTTCAGAATATCACACAATTTCAGCAAACTTCATGAAACATACAGGATATACGACAAGTTTATTCCCCTGATGTAGTATTAAACAGTATATAGACGCATATATAGAAGGAATAAATGATACGATGTGGGGTTATTGCTTGTGTTAAGTGAGGAGAAGGCTGAATCACAATAGCTGCAAAATGACATTAGCCTCATATTTGCATATCTCATCATTCTTTCGCATTGGGGCCAATGCAAGGACTATAATTCTTTAGAATGCAAATAGGTAAAACGTATTCAGATGCAATTGATAATAAAAAAGACCATGAACCAAATTTTCAACATATTATTAACTTCCAAACTAATTTCAACATTGTAAAAACCAATGTAGAAAGAAATAGAAAAAAAATGTGAATTGAATGCAAATACAGTGAGGTCCTAAAGTTCTCGTTATTATTTTTTCCCACTCTAACTTGTTTTGTTAATTGTTATTTTCTGACTTTATCGAACTTTATTGCAATTAATTAATCATGGTAGGTTTGTCTAAATTTGTTGGTTTTTGATAAACAATATGTCTGTTTTTTGGTTTTTTTTGTGTTGTTCCTTTTTTGATGGCTTCCGCACGAACCATGCAAAATTGCTGGGTCAATTTTAATATTATGTAAATCTGGGAATAATTATTACCTTACTTGCCATGGTAGTGCAACAAATTGTACAATAATTTAAATCATATTATCTTCTGTTAAAGCAGTTCGCCCTGTAAAATTTATACTATCTATCCTTACTTAGCGAAAAATTCAAATATTTCCGGCTATACAAGGGTAGTGTTGATTATGTTCCATGTTGTTTCCGGAAACAACAATTAACAAAAGAAGTTAAAATGAGATAAAATAATAACGAGTACAAAGAACGAAAGTATGACAATTGCAGGTTACGAGGCGTGCTTTCAAAGTAAGAACCGTTTTGAAATTCTCCTACCATGAGCGCTGCGGCGGCTTTCCACGCTTGCGCGCTGTGTACCTACATCTGTTGACAAGCCACAGACACCATTACAGAAAGATCGAGAATCCCGCCGACTGTGAAATACGCGCTGTGATTCGTTTTCTTAGTGTTAAAGGCATTAAATCGGCCGACATTCATCGTCAGATCTGTGAATATGGAGAAAATATTATGAGTGATGGAATGGTACGGAAATGGGTGAGAACTTTTAAAGATGGAAGCACGAATGTCCATGAGGAGGAACGAAGTGGGCGACCTTCTGTCATTACTGAAGTGTTCTCTATGAAGTTGTGACCAGCGATAAATGCCTCAATATTGGTGGAAATTATGTAGAAAAGTAGAATAAGGTACAGGCTTTCACGTAAAAATAAAATTGTTACGAAAAGTTTACTTATTTTTGTTTTATTTGAAAACGGTACTTACTTTAAAAACACGCCTCGTATAATAATAATAAATAACAAGAATAATTCACGCTTTTGGAATTGAGATTTGACAGTTTGGCAATTGTTAAGATTACTTTGCTTAGCAACGAGCTCCTTAGATCAGTCTGGCGTGACAGAAAACAGGGTACAGGTACAGAGTATTTTATTTAAAATAAAAAAGTTGACCTCACTTCCGGTGACACCAGAAATGTCGATAACGGCAAAAGATATAAATCGACCTAATTTCTTAAAAAACGCTAGTTTTCGTCGTTCAAAAGTTAATATGGGGGGGGGTACTTTAGGACCTCACTATAATAAATAATTAACTATTAAGTATAAAATCCTTTGATATTGAAAAACAGTACAACCATTTAATGAACAAATTTTAGCAAAAACGACCTCATAATCCAAAATAAAAACCTTCCAAAATGGATCTTTTCTTTCCACTATTATACATCGTTTATTATTCAAAAAACGAGGTAAATAATAACCACCTTACAGCGAACAAACAACCACCTTAAGGTACAACACGAATAGTCGTTTTAATAAACGTATATTCTAAACGATCTAGCTAGGCAATGCACACCAGCTGTAGGTCTTCACACGAGAATAACATCGAGCTAGAAAGTTCGGCTCCGCTTACGGCCCGTATATTTATGGATTTTCCTCGGCGTTTCGCCTGTGTAAAACTGACTTTCATGCGCTGATATTCGTGCGGCTACGACGATTCTAATATTGCGTATCTGTATTGTAGGCATTCGTTATACGTTTAGTTTTACCGAAAAAGATACGAAGTTTTACTTCTAAATACGAGAAATAATGCAAAAATAGATGAAATATCATTTTTATTACGCGTACATTTAGAAAATACTTACTTAATTTAAAAGAAAAATGTCTATATATAAATTTGATTTATTTGTATTATCATCGCGTTGCCTTTAACTGTCGTTGTATGTAGCTGAATGTATCATTAAATCTGTAACACATCTGCATAATTTATAGTTTTCATTAGTCTTGTGTTATTTTGATACAACTAGCAAATATTGGGTAACTATCTCTATCAGAGGAAACTTACACGGTGAACTTATGAGCAGTTATAAAAATAATGTTTAAATCAGTCGAAATATCACTTATATAGTATCGTTAATATAAAGTTGAACATCAACAGCGCACATAAGAACCTTGTAGGGCTTTATCCATTTCGGCAAAAGAATAGTGTAGATACCAAAATAAGGGGAGCCATTATGAAACCCGAGGAACATCTTGTAAAGCAGTGATGAAATTAAACACACCGCTTGCTATTTTTTGCGTTGAGTTCTATTAGATAAATAACTAAGCTATCGAAAAACTGAACAGCGTAGTTAGATACAACCTAAACTTTATAGTCCAAAGTATCGCAAGTACGTTTTACTTGTATCAAAGCTATCCGCCTTAATTCAAGACAATTACTGGTTCAATTATCCGCAATACAATAACTGCTTTAAATCAAAAGAAATATTTTTTTTCTCCGCTTAAGAGAAGTATATACTTGTAATGAAATAATTGTATTTTTTTGTTTTAGAACTCTTGAAATGCATATTATTTATATACACATTATTAATTGCATTTACCTTGTTTAAAACAGTACGATATATCCCTACATAATGCAGTAAATTATTCACATTGCTTGTGATTTTAAAAAGGCTGAAGTAGAGATTATAAACAGAATAATATTCAAACAAAAGTGAACTTAATATAGAAGTACACATGAAAAGAGTGCCTAGAAACAATAACCAAGATAATGCTAATAAATAGCTACTGGTATTGATGAAATCATTACCGGCAAAAACAATATACGTCTGAACTGTACAATGTTTCACGACATTTGGGAAGTGTACAACGAGAATAAGAGGGAGCTAATACAGGAACCTTGTGGAACGCCACTTTGTACTACATGCAACTTAGTAGACACCTCCCCATCTATCATCAGTCATCACTAACCTGGGCAAATATGCGGTAACAGCCAGAGGCGTGGCGAGCGCATAAAAGTTTACACATAAAATAGAAGGTAAGAAATAAATTATAAAACGTGCTGAAACACTTACCGTTTTAAAAGTCTTCCGTGAAATCACAAACTGGGTAACATCTGTTAAATATTTGAATCGTTAGATATGTTTCCACAGCTGTTTCAGTCAAGTGAGTACAACGTGCGGAATAAATGTTTTTTAATGCCGAAAACGAGCGTTCGACATCTAGCGATGTTATATTTGCATATTTAAAACAATCTTTGAAACAACTTAATGCATCTTCACACGCACCTTCACAAAATTGTCTTAATATAAGAAAATCGAAGTCGTTCTTTAAAACACTTTCAAATTTTCGTATTACACACCAATTTGTTTCGTCTTCTACAGCGCATAACTGTGCGTGAACATCATTCACAATTTGAACGGAATCCACTAGCGACATCGAAATATTTTGTAATTTTTCTATTCCGTCCGCTAGTCCGAAGTAATTGTTGTGAATAGTTTGTAAACCTCTTTTAATCTGACTATCTTGAAATATTTCCTGGCTTTTCTTGATTGCTGCAGCTTCTGTCGGATTGAATTTTAAAACTACCTTCTTTACTTGATCAAAATATTTGTTGTAGTAAAACGCAGCCTGCAACCATGTTCCCCAACGTGTAACAATCGGCTGTGGTGGTTCAGGTAAATCAGGACACAGTTTGTGAAATAGTCGGGTACGTTTCGGGGACTTTAGAAACACTGCCTTTGTACTAGCAATCAATGCATTCACTAGTGGAAAACATGTAGGAATCGTTTGTGCCGCAAGATTTAGAGTATGGACTTTACACGTTACATGTAAGTAGTTGGCACTGTGTTCTTTAAGAGATTGGCCCAAAGAACGCATGTTTGTGGCACCATCACTCATAAACATTAAAAGTTACTTAGTTGAAACTTCAAATTTGTTCAATGAGTTCAACACCACCTTTAAAATCTCATCGGCAGTACAATTTATAATTCTTTTGGAAGCAAGTAAGAAGGAGGATGACGGTCGCTGTGGTTCCATTGTACGTACCATTACATTAACCACAAAATGTTTTTGACGATCTGTTGTTTCGTCCACACACAACCACAGTTTTTTTATCTTTCAATTCAGTTTTCATTCTCTTTTCTATATGTTCACGAGCAAATGGCACTACATTTCGTATCGATGTCCGACTAGGTAATTTACAGTCCGCATATTTATTCCAGAATGAGACAAATGCTTCTTTGTCTAGTAAACGAAACGATAGATTACATAAAATAAGAGTAACACATAAATCAAATGTAAATTTTTCTTGGTCTCTTATGCCACTTTTTACAGAAGGATGCTGTTGACTTTCGATGTGACGTTGACAATGGCTTCTGGACCAATACATTAAAGGGATTTTACAAACTAGACATTGAATTTTAGCGCCATCAAAGATTAAGTCCGGCATGTCCACTATAAAGTTTTTAACTGTGTCTGCTATTGGTCGTTTTCGCGACGTATCTAACTGCGACATTTTTAAAGCAAACATAAGCGTACAATTACGAAATAAGTTACGACAGCCTACATATACACAGAACTGCTCGAATACAGCATCGATTTAGTACTGACGCTGTGAATGCGTAAAATAAATAATCGCCGACTCCGCACCACATATCTATTACACTGACTGTTACCGCTGTTTGTCCAGACTATTCATCACCACTCACGATACTATAAACACTTTTTTCATTTGTTCTTCAGTTGCAAGGTATGGGATTCAACGGAAAGCTAACTTTCTCAAAGCCAATTCATTCATCATTCACAAGAAGAGCAAATCTGGGTAACAAGGATATCATAGTCAATCAAACGCAAATTGTTGCATATGCCCATGACGTAACCATTATTTCAAATACGAGAAAAGACCTAATAAGAGCAACGGAACAACTGTAAAAAGAAGCAAAAAATTTTGGGTTAGAAATCAACGAATCCAAGACAAAATACATGAAAATTGGAAAGGAAAACACATTAACACCAACCCATCTAGAAACACAGGAATCCAAATTTGAAACGGTTGCCTCCTTCAATTAAAGAAAAAAACTGATAAAGATCGAGTGAGAGAAATAATCATGAAAGGAAACGAGCATTACTGAAGAGCAAAGTGCAAAAAAATGAAGATACATATCTATAAGATATTAATAAGACCAATAACTGCATACGCAATGCAAGAACACTTAAAAATAACGGAAGGGAAAATAATGAGGACCATATTAGGACCAAACGTGACACGAAATGGTGAGAAAAGATTAAAAACAGATGCAGAGATGGAGGAACATTGTGAGGCATATAAAAACACAAAGATTAAAATGGGCAGGTCACTTAATGAGACCAGAAAACCAGGGGAAATGATACGGAGAATAACACAATGGATATCCCTTTGGCCAAGAAGAAGAGGAAGAAAAAGAGATGGAGCGATGACGTGGAAGAGGATTTAAAAATAATGGACTGGAAGGCAATATACAAAGACCAAAAACAATGGAAAGAAATTACAGAAGCACCAGGACCCACAAAAACCTTTAAAATGAAAAATGAATAAGGAGACTAATCCACCACAATAAGCGGATTTTAAGCGCGGGAGCGTTAGGCATAATCCTAAAGATCGCAAAGCTTAATGATGATGAAACATCGAAATTAATTTCAACAGGCGACGTTTCATTGGTGACGCGGCTATATGCAAAACTAACAAGACAACCCTCGTATTTCCTCTAACTGGGTTATTTTGTTGGAAATATACAATCATTATTATTAATGCTTAAATCAATATGTGAACATTGAAAGTTTCAAATCTCCCTATATATGTTGCTCTACTCAACAGCTTTCTGAAAGACAAGTTCTCCTCAAGAGCCAAGTTCAAGCCTTCTCCGTCGTTGTTGTAATCATTATTGCCCGTGTACAGGCATCGTAACTACTACCATATCAACAGCGACTAGCTCTACCACTTGTCTCTCCTCTCGGTATTGATGCTGTCCATAAACAGGTTTCTTTGTCCAGCAGCAAAAGCGTATAGACGGTCGGTAACTACGTTCCGTGTGTAACTCGTAATGTAGACTGTTCGTGAAGAAACGAAAGGAGATAGAAAACCAAGATGTAGATGTCTATATACTTATATCTGTCTAAAAGAGTATGCGGTAGAAACTATTGATGTATTGTCTTTAACAATTCATTGATTTGCTTATTACGCCACGATATATTAGATCTGTTATGTGAAAACTTGATGAGAATTTAAGCAAAGCGGAGTTGCATGTGAAAGGATAAAACTATCCAGGATTACTACCGAATGATTTAATAAGTAAAGCCATTGGTCCAAAGTGCCCAAATCATTTTTCATTAGGAGAATGTTCGTCACGTCCCTTTGTGATCAAATTATTGAAATGCTTACCCATACAGTACCTAAGTTATATTCCTAAAATCTTTCAGTTTCGTTACATGTCACATATCTTACATTTCAAATTTTACATTTTGGAAATGCTTGAGAAATATTTCCTATGCATAATTGTATCTGTATGCTTCAACAAGCAGTAATGATAACCATATTCTCCATAATATTCTCAGACACATGTCACGTTATTGGTGGTTTAATTTCGATAGTCTTAGTCCTACATGCAGATAAATGATTTCTTGCATCAAGAAATTTGTTTTTTTTGCAAAAATTAGTTTCTATTCAAGAAAATATTTTTATTTCAAGACTATATTTTCTTGGGGATAGAAAATCAAAAAAATCCAAGATAGAAAAATGTTTATTCCATGTAAATCATTTGTTTTAACAAAAATATTCATATTACATTAACCGGTACCTTCTGAAAATGTTTATGAAACGTTGTACGTTAAAGGTTATATCATTGTATGGGTAAGTATGGCATCTGTATTCCGCTTCCTGACGCTACTTTCTAGGACCGCATGACTATATCTCTCGGGACTAGGTGGCGACAGGAAATATTTCAGTGCTGTTTTTGAAGAATAGTGGCATAAACTGAGAGATGAATAGCAATGTGGACAGGAGCAAAAAGCGTTAGTGCTCTTCTCGCATTGCTTTTTCATGTACTTCTACATGATGTTCACTTTTGTACAACATAGAAACAAGTTGAATGAATTTTATCTTCACGGTTAGCTCAAGACTTAGATTAAGTAGAGAGAATGAGGGAATATTTTAAATTCAGCACTGTTCTACGCAGAAACACAGCGTCATTCATGTTGTAGCGCGTCCTTTAAAACGTGATGGTCCACCAGCTTCGTTGTTGTTATCCTGTAAAAGGATTCAGAAAACTGATGCAGAAACCGTTGTCAAGATAATAAAAGATTCGTTAAGAGAATGTTCGTTATTGACGCAGCCGCAACAATGCTGAGAGTTGGTAGGATGTTGAAAATATGCTTTCCGACTCTTCTTCACATAACATGCGTCATACACGCATGTCACCTCGTAGCAGAAATCATTCGAAAGAAGTATCCGATGGTGGATAAGTTAATAGCATCTACCAAAAAAGTGTTCATCAAATCTCCCAAACACATCCGTGTATTCTAATAACTGTGTCCGAAATTACCACCACCACCTCAGCCTGTAATAACGCGATCTGGAACATGGCTCCAGGCAGTATCTTACTACCAGGAATCATTTTGAAACTTGATTCAAATGGTTCTGCAGCAGTTCGAGATAGTCAGCAACCTTTTTCCAATTCGGACGTTCAACAACAAATAGATGAAATTTCCATGAACTATTCTGAAGTTGCACAAGCTATTGAACAATTAGAAAACAGTCACTTATCTGCACGAAACGCATGAAATTGCATAAAGAATTTACAAGCCGCTCTAGAAAACTTGACGAACACTATAGGAATCGATGTTGCTCACAAATTTGGTGCAATTTTAACGAAAAATTCCGATTTGCAAAAGATTCGGTCTATAACTGAAAATCAAGAGTGCCCAGATGAGGAAAAGGCATTCACAACACCGTCGACGGCTGAATGAATCGACAATGGAAGTGTTGCTGATGTTGTAATTCTACGCAACTTACCAGGGCGGTTGCCAATTGCCACAGAGGGCATCAAGACGACAGGAAAAGGTAATAATATTATTTTTCACTAATATTGTATATTACGTACCTACTTTTATGCGGTGCGCCACTGCCGGTAGCACCTTTTTAACAAAAACAAAGCAAAAAGTATAATGCGATGCCTTGAATCTAAAAATCTGCATGTAGTACCTTGGCCAGGCAATTCACCAGACATAAACCCAATTGAAAATGTGTGGAATGTCTTAAAAAACATCGTAAGTACACGAAACTCAACTACAAAGGAAGAATTATAACAACATATTGAAGATGTATGGCATAATAGCGACGAAATTAAAAAAACAATAAAAAGCTGCATTGGCAGTATGCCAAAAAGGATTGAGGAAATAATAAAACACAGAGGGACAAGGAAATATGAGTAAATATATGTTTAAATTATACTTACTTGCATGTTATATGTAATTAAACAATAATATTGTCGACATTACCAGCTATTTTTTTAAAATTTTACCTCAAAATCATAATATTTTTAAATGGTCCCAATTCGATGGCCAGCGACTGTAGTTTTTATAGGCTGTAGCGATTAGATCAAAGGAAACGAGGCACCAAATTAAATAAAACACATTTATTCAATTTAGAATATAACTCATATATTTCAAATATTTTCATTAATTCATTTCTATATCCTACAAATAATGAAGTCAATTTTTTCCTTTTATTTTACTTTCATTATGTACTTTCGTCAAAAAAAAAAAAACAATAATCGTATTTCCTACATACATACATATATAATTAATTAGGTACGCTTACTTATATAATGTTATATCCTTAATCACTTAGTACAATATAATCTACACCTAATATAGTACATGAGATACTATTAACCATATTATATATATATATATATATATATATATATATATATATATATATATATATATATATATATATATAAAAGAAACAACTGCACACACAATCTCTAAAACCTTATCTCAACATTGTAATCATCATATTTATCATCAATTTCGAATTATAAATTAAGTACGAAACAGCTAAATCCATCAGTAAAGACATTAGACAGTTTGATTGATAAAATACCATAGAATTAAACATTAATTTTTAAAAGCAATCATAAAAAAACGTATTTTAGACATTCACGTAATTTGAGATTATCGAAAAGAAAAATATTTAAACGAAATTTACACAAATTTTTTTCTTGAGGAAAGTCTACTACACTTAATGCCTTTCATAGTATTACTATGTAATAAGATAGTAATTAATTATTATCTAAATATATACAATGACTTCTTTTCAATACATTATTTACATTTAAAAGTACTTAATAGATTTCTACAGTCAGGTTCATATACATTTGAACATAACTGTATGCTTGATTTCGCTTCAAGGGAGTTCTCGTTAAAACAATGACAGATGACAGCGATTTACAAATATTCCTTTAAATAATAAAACAGGTAACAATGGAACAAACTTTAAATTACATAAAAAAATACAACAGAATTACATTTTACAATATCTTCTCTCAATTTTAGATTAAAAATTATTAAAATATATCTTAATAATCATATAATACAAAAACAAATATCCCATAATACAATAATATATTGTGTAAGTCTTCTCATTTTAATGTGAGGAACTTCGTGGTTACGAGGCGTGTTTTTAAAGTAAGTGCCGTTTTGAAATTCTGCTACCGTGAGTGCTGCGGCGGCTTTCTACGCTTGCGCGCTGTGTACCTTGACAAGCCACAGACGCCATTACAGAAAGATTCGACCATGTTTACGTTTGTTACTATTTAAAATGTCTCCGCCGATCGAGAATCCCGCCGACTGTGAATCGTTTTCTTACTGTTAAAGGCATTAAATCGGCCGACATTCATCGTCAGATCTGTGAAGTGTATGGAGAAAATATTATGAGTGATGGAATGGTACGGAAATGGGCGAGAGCTTTTAAAGATGGCCGCACGAATGTCCATGAGGAGAAACGAAGTGGGCGACCTTCTGTCATTACTGAAGATTTGGTTCAGAAAATTGACGAAAAAGAGAAAGAGAACAGACGCTTTACGATTTCATCGTTATCTAATGAGTTTCCCCAAGTTTCCAGAAATGTTCTCTATGAAGTTGTGACCAAACGCTTACAGTATCGAAAGTTGTGCTCACGCTGGGTAGTGCACAAACGCACCAAACGTGTAGCCAGTGCGTTGACTTTTCTTCAGCGGCACAGTGAGGGGGGTGATGATTTTTTTAAGCCAAATTGTCAGAGGCGACGAAACGTGGGTGGCTCACGTTACATCGGAATCGACACAGCAATTCATGGAAAGGCGACATTCAACATTACCCAAGAAAGTGAAGTTCAAGCAAACAATTTCAGCTCGGAAAATCATGTGTACGTGTTTTGGGACAGAAAGGGGGTGTTGCTTCTTGATTGTTTACCTCGCGGTGACACAATAAATGCTACGACGTATTGTGAGACCTTAAAAAAACTACGCCGTGCAATCCAAAACAAACGGCGAGGCATGTTGAGTAAGGGAATCGTTTTGCTTCACCTTCTCGAATTCAAAATCTCATCGCATCTTTTCACTGGGAACAACTTGATCACCCTCCATACAATCCCAATCTTGCGCCCAGTGACTACCACATGTTCCTGCATTTGAAGAAGCATCTAGGTGGACGATGTTTTGGTCAAAACGACTCTTGTAAAGTGGTTGTTAAATCAGGCGGCAGACTTCTGTGACGATGAGATTGTAAAGCTGATTGTACGATACGATAAATACCTCAATATTGGTGGAAATTATGTAGAAAAGTAGAATAAGGTATAGGCTTTCATGTAAAAATAACATTGTTGAGAAAAGTTTCTTTTTGTTTTATTTGAAAACGGTACTTACTTTAAAAAGACGCCTCGTATATATAGTTTGTGCAGTATATAGTAAATAAAAAAAAAAACTAAGTTTTTACCAGTCTTAAAAAAGATGTATGATACCCATATTTATAGAAAAAGGATATCCCGGATATAAAAAAGAGGAAGTTATAAGTTATTGATTCTATCGTATATTGCACTTTGATAGATTAACAGATTCAACAGAATAAATACATATGTATATAAAAATTATATAGGTACATAACTTACATAACTATTTCTCCATAAAAAAAAAACAAAAAGAAAGCGAAGTGATCGTTTAAAAAGTGCCAGATATATTATTACAAAAAAACAAAAACAATTCAGGAATATAAAATGGATACTTTGACAGCTGTGCCACAATTTGACAGCTGTTAATTTAATACCAACTTCATAAAAAGTATTTCCCAAATAGTATTAATCATATCATATTACCTGCAAAGTAGAAATTTTGACGGAGATTTTAGTAAAATGTTAGACATTAAATAAAATGATTTTTATAAGGTACCATTGCTCTTTTTTTTTCAAATTTATTATGTAAGTATAGGAACAAAGAAAGCAGTAATATTAAAACAAATATTATACAACAATAAGAAAAAAGGGATATATATATATACGAGGTACAATCAATAAGTTCTTTTATAGCATTTTGAAATTGATCTATGTACATAATTTGGCAATTATTGATGTAATACTTTTATGTTGCAATATTTGGCACTTTATTTTCTTGATGTTGTCTATTTTATTCGAGAATATAGAAACAAGTAACTTAATAATCGCACCACGTATAATATCGTTAATATAAAAGATAACTAACTTTAAAATAAGAGAAGGTACTTATATTATAATGCCCTATTCGCATGAGAATTTTGAAATTTATATATTAAAAACAAAAAGGGAAATTATTTACAAAAAAACAAAAAGAAACTAACGTAATATGTATAATATTTACATTAATTAATTTTTACGTTAGTAATAATAACGTCTTCAATTCACTGGGATTTAATTACACCTTGCAATTACGATTTTGACACAGTAATATCACATTTTTCAGCAGATTTCGTTTCTTCCTTCTTCGCACCTTCAGCAACAGCAGTTTCACCGTTTTTCACATCTTTCTCGCTGGTATTTTGCGTGACGTTCAAGGAATTGATCCGACTCTGCTGCTGCTTCACGAGTAAACTAGGGTTGGGTATATTCCTAATACTTTGGTTCTGATTTGGACGCATCGTCCTAGGACTGTTGGACAATCTAAATTGGCCTTTGCTAATCTCATTAAGCTTAGGAATCTTGGCCAAATTTGCTGGTTTATTGATTGATTGATTTTGAACATTCGAAACTTTAATATTTTGCAAGCTAGGCATCTGTTGTCTTGGTTTATTTTGCATATTCAAAGTCTTGTTGATATTTGGATGTTCCGTGGCTACTTTCGATAACATTTGGAGGTTCGAAAGTGGTCCTTTGTCGCCCGCAGGCGTTATAGGTTTTAAACCGTTACCGTTCGGGTTCAAACCGTTCTTATTTAACTCGATTTTGGTGTCTGATGATCGATGAGGCTTAGATAAATCTAATGCTCCAATATTATCGCATTTCTCAGAAACTTTCGGTATGATGCTGATCCCCGATAAAGTTGTAATAGATTTTATTGACTTTATCTTCTCCAAAGGGATCGTAGCTGGAAGGGGTCTTTTCGTAGTCGTACTAGGAGATTGTTTCGGAGCAGTCACGGTAGACGTCGCTTCTACACTCGTTGGAGTTGGATTGATCAATGTGATCTCTAAACTGGGTCTTTTATCTTGATTAGCGTCTTCAGTTTCTGGTTTTTTCTTAACACCAGCTTCGATTTTACTAACCGTAAAACCAGATGGGTATTGCGTATTTAAAATGTGAGGTTTCTCATTGGAAAAGGTGACTTTTTTCTCGATTTTAAGTGCTTCAACTTTATTAGATTCCTTAGGCTTAAGACTAGACTGCTGATGCAGTTTAGAGATTTGTTGTTGTAACGATTTGGTGCTCTGGGCTTTCTTCTCAAGAATCTCAGCCTTGGGTTTAGTGTAGGTGATCCTTGGAATAGGTTTTGGTACAGTCTTATCCATCAGATCTATTTTTTCGGTTTGAACAATCGCTTGTTTGTTACAAATCTCTTTGCTCGCAGTTGTTTTTATCGTAAAATCACTACGTAGAGTTTTTCCTGAGAATACGCTCTCTGGTTTCTCCTTAGCTTCGTCCCTAGATATCGTTTGAGTCTCGCTAGACTTCGTTTGGGTTTCGCTGGACTTCATTTCAACCTCTGTTGTGCGGGTTTGCGTTTCAGAAGTCGTTTTTGCTAAGGTTATAGTAAATTCGCTTTTGGTTTCTTCGTTTTTGGGTTTATCCTCACTAGATTTTTGAGTTTTCTCCTCAATTGTAAGGGATTTATGCCTAATTTGTCTCATCTGCCTCAATTTCTCTTTGTTACTCATTTCTAACGAGTTTCTATCATCGTTTTGGCTCTTGTGTTTGCTGTGTTTATGTCCGTTGTGTGGGGTTAACTTGACCTTTAATTTGATGCTTTCTTGTTTGTTAGAGAGCTCGCTGGTGATTTCCGCATGCATTTTCCTTTTCTCTCCTTTTGAATGTTTGTTCTTCTTACGTTTCTTATAGGGCCTATGCTCATCGTCAGGGTGTTTCAACATTTGCCACTCCCTATCGCGTTTCTCCGCGAATCTTTTTAATTCTTCCTTATCGGGTTCTTCATAGTCGAATACGCAATTCGTTTCTTCCTCATTTTGTTTCCCCTTTTTTAATTTCGGGGAAATGTGTTCGACTTTTTTTTTCCCCGGAAAAAAAATCCTTTTTTTTCTTCATTCTCCCCTTCCGCTTTTGCCCCGATGTTGTTGGGTAATTCATGGTTCCTCTCATAAGTCTTCCCATAGCGGCAATTCTGGTTTTTTTCAGAGGAATCTCGATTTTCTGCCAATTTAGCTTTGCTTTGCAATTGGAGTTCGGCCATAAGCCGTTCCTTTTCTTTGTTATTCTCTTCGTTTTCTAACAGAGTGGTGGTGGAAGCTGGGGCTTCTCTGGGAGGTGATTTCTTAGTCATCGGAGCTTCTGATAGTTTAACATCTTGGGGTGGTGGTGGATTCGAGGTTACTGGCACAATTTGTAGTTGCTTCTGGCCTGTTACTGAGGTATTTATGATGCGGATTGGGCGGATTTTCATAGGTGTGAAAATTCTGTAGAAGAATCGCATTGGTTTGACCTGAAATGAAAGAGAGATGGATATAATTATGTATTGTATGTGGTACAAGCTTTTCGAGAATGTTACCCGGTGGTGGATGCATTAATAGCAAAAAAAAAAAGTTTTCTCAAATCTCCCAACGTTTTCGAACATTTCAAAGCTTTT
>JAROYC020000012.1:7183939-7211898 GCA_029619255.2 Dynastes hyllus
ATCGCATTGATTTAAGTAGTAAATATTAGATTGTATTTATAGCTTGGTGTTTGATTCAACTATGTTATTTATTAGCATATACTTCTGCATTTTTGTTACCTTTAAAAAAACAATTTTCGAACGTTTTTATTTGTATTCAATCAATAACAACGTATTTCATTTAATCATTTTGTATAGTTGTTTTAAAAATACTGATACAATCATTTGCGTTGTATCAAACAAAATATATATTGAAAGGAGTTATCCCAAATTAATTTGTGCTTCAAAATCCGTATACAACATCGTAACAGGTGACGAAATGTTACCGGCCAAACCCGATTTCGGGCTGAAATTTTGTCTAGGTTAAACTAGTTTCATCAACGCGTGTGAGGATTAACTAGTTTAGCCTAGGCAGTATCAATTTGTCCTAATAGTAACATTCATACTTCAGGTTAAACTATTCGGGGCTAAACTGATAAGTCCTTGAAAGAAAGAAAAGTTTTTGAATCAAACAAATATGTTTATAGGGGCTAAACCCCCCCTTTGGGGGGTTCCCCTCCTCACGGGTGGATCAGTCCCATTTCATTTATACTTCCTGCTTTTTTTTCCTGCTATTCTGTTCTTCGCCTTCTCCCGCATTTCTTATTCCTGCCCTCTTTAAGTCCTCTTTCACCTACTCTATCCATTTTGATCAAAGTCTGTCCCTTCTTCTTCTTCCCGACATCCCCCATTTCTTTATTACTTTGATCGGGTCTTCCTTTTTTGCTCTACACACATGCCCTATCCGTCTCATTCTTTGTTGCTTTTTTTCTGACAATATCCTTCCCTTTCATCTCCTCTAGTAGTTTTTTGCGTCTACTCTGTCGATCCAAATAGTTCTTTATTTTCCGTTCTCCCCTTAGCTTTTCATCTGTTTTGGTCATCGACATTCCTTCCGCTCCATACATCATCACTGGTTGTATTATATTTTAGTATATTTTAATTTTTGTTTCTTTCGTCAGTATATTGCTTTTCATTATTTTTTTTTTATTTACTTGGTATGCTCTATACTCCATTTCCTTCTTTTAACTTTCCCGCCTTTCTCCGTCATTGGTTATCTCACACCTAAATATTTAAATTTATTTACTTCTTCGAAGGAGTGACATCCTAATTTAATTTCTCTTTTACCCGTTTCCACTCCTACCCTCATAATCTTCGTTTTGCTTTCGATCAAACAAATATATATCTTTGAAATTATTTATTTAATTCAATAAAGGTTTATTTGCGTCGCTTATGTTGTAGTTTTTCGCGGCTTACCGGCCAATAGTATTTTGTCGCAGTGGACCTCAAGACGTAAGAATATATTATTTTTTAATAATACTGTATTCCACGTACCTAGTTGCACTAGTTTGTGAAACCTTACTAATTGTTAATATATTTCCTCCTTTCTTTGATATAATAGGTATTTCAGCAAAGGCAAGTGATAAGACATGCTTGCATGCATAAGTCCGTTGAGGTATCTTCTGTTCTATCTCCTACCCTTTTTGTCATAATACCTAGCACCCTTCTAGCACCTAACCATACAGTTATCCCTGTCACTCGTTCGCGATTCTCGGGATTCCTACGAGATTACCGAAATAGTAAGTTTTGTAATATTCTTTGCAAACAACAGTAGTACAAGTATCACTTAAATCTTCAAAAGATTGTGTATTGTTTCCCTATGTGCTCACAAATGGATTCTTTCTTCTCTAAAAAGAAGAAAGCGTCTATCGTTCTAACCATCCTATGTATATTTTAAAACACATAAAAATGTTATGCAAATAATATATGATTAATTCAATAAAAGTTAGATTTTTTAATATGTTATCATTTTGGGAACGTTCGCCATTAAAAGGTAAAGAAAAATATATTTGTTTCAGACTGACGAAGTTCTTTAAAAGAAAACACTGTATTGTTGAATCAAACATATTTCGAATATATTAAATCAAACAGACATATTTTCAAATCAAGCTTGTGGTTATCTGTTTCAAGAGATCATATGCTTGAATTAAATAACGATGTCAAAAAAATTATTTCTTTAAATTAAAAAAACATATCTTTGCCGCTATTTAAAAGTATGATTTGACTGATTGATTGCATACTTGTTTGAGTCAAGAACCTTTTTTCTTCTGTGCGTAAATGACAAAATAAACACATTGGATCGTGTTAATGTGGAGATTCCCCTTCCGCCGTCATTCTTATCACGCTTTTCGTTTTCTTCTCATTACGAGTCATCGTGTTGTGACTTATCTATCTATTCATTTTAGTATTCTTATGCTTAGCTTAAAAGTTTTGTGTTGTTTTTATATTGACATTATGGATGAGCCGTCGCGTCGTCTAGTAATCAAACCGATCAGTTGGAATGGAGAGAGCGGTTTCTAAGTGAAATCTTGCAGAGTGAAAATGAAATTTTCACATTTTAATGTTTTGAGAAAGGGCAAATATTTAGAAGTTACGACAAATGAAGGAGGCTGAAAATACTGAAAATACCACTTCAAAAAAGACGATTAAAAAGATTTGCGGTTCTAAACATTGGTAGCGTAAGAAAACTTATTGCATGGGGTGAAGGAAACATAAGGAAACACATCTTCCAGCTGATGAACTGTACGGTGTGATTAACGTCGCTCACGTGGCTATTGGCCATGAAAGTCGTGATAGAATGTTGGCTGAGACATTAAAATATGCAAATGTCACAAAGGAAATGATAAACCTGTATTTGTCTATGTGTGGAACGTCTCAACAAAATAAACGAAAAAAAAAAGAAAGAAAGAACTTGACGGAAAGTTCAAATGTATTATGGTTTACCAAGACCATTTGACTAAGTTTATTTTGCTCCGTAGTGGTGGTCTGCCACTTAAGGGGCATATTTTTAACCGTAGGGGCACCATATATTCGGCAATCCGACAATGGAAGAGAATTTGTTAACCATATTATATTTGAAATCGCAAATGCTTGGTCAGAACTTAAGCTAGTGCATGGAAAACCAAGGCATGGCCAAAATTAGGGTTTCGCAGAACGTGCCAATCAAGACATAGAAAATATGCCTGGTTGCTGACTAAATGGTTGGAAGGCTTGAAGTATGTACAATTTATGAAAAACAGGGCATATCATTCTGACATAAAACAATCACCTTATAAAGCTATGTTTGGGATTGAACCTAGAGTAGATCTTTCAACGACATAAGTACTACCAGAAGTAACAAATGATATTCAAGACGATAATGACCTTCGAAAGCTTAATGAAAACGATTTAACCAATGAGACAAACGATGACAACCACTCAGGAGATAATATTGATAATGACGAAAGTTCCACATTCGGTAATGACATCCAAAAGGATAGACAAGCAGATGCCGAAAATCTTTAGAAGCAAGCTAAAAAATCTGACAAATTGCATCCGCCCGCCAAAGTTGGAGACAATGTGACTGTGCCAATTCCTGATATAGACAGAAGCAAGGGAGACCTAAAAAATGTTATTGGTATTGTTTTTGAAATAAACGATTATGACCTATACAAAAATGGTACAAAGTACGGAATATTGTAGGTTGGTTAATTTAATTATTCTTTTCACGACTAAATTCTTTTATTTCCAAACTGATAAGCAAAATTAAATTGATTATAATTAGAGTTTGTTAAAAAGGTGGTACCGGATGGCAGTAGCGTAGCGGTAGCGGCGTGGGTAGGGGTAACTTTCAACTCAGTGATCTCGCACTACCGCAAAGTTCAAAGCGACAGTACGTTGCACGCTGCAAAATAAGTACGCGAGATGACGCCCAAAGGGTGTAACGTGCCCTTGATGGAAACATATCTCAGGCTTTTCCCCGGGTTAGAATATAAGTTCGCATATTTTTGCACAATATGCAATAGCAATTCCCAAGTTGCGATAGGTTTGAATGTAGAAAACATTGTAAAAGTAAACGTCATGTATTGAATTTAAGAAACAGTATTCCATACTGGCAATTTTTATATGATTTTATTTTTATGTTAAGTGTTAACACCCCAAAAATTTTAGTATCTAATGAACACTTCGTCTTTTTTGGATTAAGTACGTTCCCTCATGGGCTGCCAACATTTTGCAATTACGATACAATTTGCCACGTTGCAAGGTACAGTAAAGGTAAAAAAAGACGAGTTGAGAAATAAAAAAAATCTGCCTATGTGTGGATAAAACAACTGATGCTCAAAAAAAGCGCATTCTGTTGTAGCGCGCCCTTAAAACGTGATGTCCCCCCTTCATTTTGTTACCCAGTAAAAGGATTCAGAAAACAATGCAGAAACCGTTGTAAAGATAAAAAAGATTCGTTGAAATTTTTTATCACAGGAACCCAAGTCACAATGTTCTTTACTGACGGGCCAACAATGCTGAGCGTTGGTAGGATGTTGAAAATATGTTTTCCCGACTCTTCTTCACATAACATGCCTTCATAACGCATGTCGCCTCGTAGCAGAAACCATTCAAAAGAATACCCGATGGTGGATAATTTTATAGCTCCCCAAAATGTTCAAAAAATTCCCCCAAACACATCCGTGTATTCAACAATTGTGCCCGAAATTCCATCACCACCTCAGCCTGTAATAACGCGATGGGGAACATGGCTCCAGGCAGTATGTTACTATCAGAAATACTTTTCACAATGAAAATGTCATCTTAAAACTTGATTCAAATGATTCTGCACAGTTCGAGATAGTCAGCAACTTTTTTCCTTCGGACGTTAACAACAAATAGATAAAATATCCATGAACTATTCTAAGTTGACAAGCTATTAAGCAATTAGAACAGTCACTTATCTCCCGAGAAAATGCATAAAAATTTACAAGCCGCTCTAGAAAACTTGACGAACAAAAGGAGTCGATGTTGCTCAAAAATTTGGTGCAATTTTAACAAAAAATCCCGATTTCGGTTGGTCTAACTAAAATAAAAATCCCTGATGGGGAAGAGAATTTTGACATTTGCAAATCTTACTTCACTGGATTCGAACAAACATTTTCAGTATACGACAACGTTTCACAACACCTCACGGCTGAATGAATCGACAATGGAACGTTGCTGATGCTGCAATTCTACGCAGCTTACCGGGGCGGTGGCCAATTGCCCCAGTGGACATAAAGACGACAGGAAAAGGTAACAATATTTTTTTTCACAAATATTGTATTTCTCCATTTTTATGCGGGCGCCACTGCCGGTACCACCTTTTTAACAAACTCTAGTAATAATGAGCAGTAGATATGTAGAAAAGTTAAAGTACCGGGGAATTTTTAGTTTTCAAATGTTTAAGTCGGAGAAATACAAGGTAAAGTGTTATACCCCATCACAATTTTCACATTGAAATTTACTTTTTTGCAGCAAATTTCATGTTGCGACGAAAATTAAGGTACGGATACCTTGCCGGTTATCCGTAACTCCGGAATTTCTTTTTTCAGTGTGATTTATCGCCTAACGACTTTTTGTTCCCGAATCTCAAAAAAATCATGCGATTTTTATCACCTCAAGAAACTGGTGAAGCCTTCAAAAACCATGTTTTAGAGATATTACTTTAAGAGTGGAAAGAATGTTTCGAGAACTGGTTCAAACGCATGCAAAAGTGTATGAATCTTGATTTGATTGATTGATTTTTCTACCATGAATCTTAATGGCGAATAGTTTGAAAAACATTAAAATGATTTGTACGAAAAATGTTCGTTCTTCCATTGTTTGTGTGAAGACTTAAAACGTACAATAAAAATAAGCATTTATCGTATTCTACAAGTAATCTTAATTGTTTTAATAATAACGATAAACAAATGGAAATCATTTTTGATTCAAGTATATTCTTTCCTTTACGAAAGACTCAATATTATTGCTAACTCCATAACGCAATAACTTTAAAAAGCAATAAAATTACTATACCGCAATGAGTTTACTACGTCAGTAACAGCCTGTCTGTCCCGTCTCTATTGTTATTGTTGTTATATATAATCGTTGTCTCTTGAATCCGCTTAATGATGTCGCTTTTCAACTGTATTTAATGTATAGGTATGTGTTGCGCTGTTAGGTTAGGTTGTTGAACCTGGAAGAGTTCCGTGTTTTTACTGTTTTCTACTACGATGTCCGCAATATGCTCGACAATCGTTTTCCGCAACGGCGTAACAGGCTGTGATATACCACCGAATGTAGATTTTATACGTAAAAGTTTGCCTGGTGGGTTTACATCAAGGTATAGGTACTTTAGCTTACACAATAGCTACCTTATCATGTTTTTTTTTATTTTTTTTTCTAATTGATGGGGAGCAATTGTATTTTTATATTTTTCTTTTATCAGTTTATGTTCCAGATTTTAGGTTTAAGCTAATTTAAGCATGCAGGCTGTCCTTATTTACTTTTATAAGTTCAAGGGTTTAGTGGTGGAGCAGGGAACAGCAATACATATACACGTTGGTCAGATACGAATGGGATATTGCCTTTCTGAATGGCAACAAAGCATTCGAGTCTCACTGATAGATCCCCTCCCAAACCAGTATATGGCAGCGTATACGCTTGTCAATCACGCAATATTTCAATACCGCCTTTTTAAAAAATGTACTATTTCAGAATTCCTAATTTTTCTTATCCCCAGATTATGTTAAAAAAAGTTTCTTATATTCATTGTGTTGCTGCTATACGATGTAGGAGAACGAAAAAGCAATTCTAAGTAGGAAAATAAAGAACGATTCTTATAAAATTAAGGCAATATTGAATTTTGTAACTCTTGCATTTGTTGCGCTTCAAAATACGTTTCACAGTACTTCTACTAATACCGATTTCGTCTGAAATTTTCAATAAAAGGGTTTTCCCATTTCAATTAAAGAAAAACCCCCACTTCTCTTTCCCCCCTCGGGATGCGTTAGAGGATTTGGGTGTTCGTATATTTATTGGCATTTTCGCCCAAATTTTTAAAATACCATTTAATAATCTGTACCATTCTCGGGTTTTAAACTAACATAATGTATTCAAAATCCACGATCTCTTGTTTGAAACCCTTTCGAGGCCCGAAAGAAAAAGTGCGTCAGATTATCCACCTCGGTGAAATTTGGGAAAAGTGTGTATATATACTATTTGTCTGAACTGCCCAAAAATTTCCCTTTAAAATTATAACTTTTTGTTTATCTTTTCTGTTAACTTATCCTTTAAAGGGAATAAAGACCCAAATTTTTTTTTTTTATTTTATTGTACTGATATTCAAGTCTAATAGAAATCTGAATGCTTACCCTTTTTCCCTTTTTAAGAAAAGGCAACACCATTAGGAAATTTGATGGAAGGACTTCACCTCTGATGAATTTCCCCCTGTGAGAACAATCCAGTTATTAAAGGGCTGAAAAGTCAGGGTTGCCCTTTTTTAAAAAATATTTTAAACTTTCATAAAAACGATTTCAATCAAAAAAAAACCGGGGCCCCGAGGCCCCAAGAAATGTAAATCGCGGTAGAATTCAAATATCTAAAATAGATTTTCTTATAATTTATATAGATCAAACGCCAATTAGAAATAGCAACAGGAAGATCCGGTTGAGGCGTAGACAAGGCCTAGAAGAAAAACATTTAAAGATAAAGAAGTTATGGAGCTTAGAAAACCACGCTGGGCTTCGGAGGCCCGTGTTATGCATCCTAGGGTTAAATGGTTATTTCAATAGAGGAAACGGACAACATTCAGCTACGCGTTTTGAAACTTTTTACATATCTTTTTAAGCAGCAAAATATTTAAGGAACAAGTAAGTTACTTATGCCACTATAGTAAAATTATTAAATGAATTGTTTCTAGAATCTGTTGGTTGCGGGATTGAATTAACATTTTTCTTATCGTTGGCGCAATCTTCAGACCTCAGGAATATGGCCGAAAATATTGTTTCAACAATTTGTACTTGATGTCGTTTTTAACTTTATTGGCTTTCTTTAGCCGATCAAATTTCAAAGTAATTAATCATAGCTACTCTGTCCTAACTATAAATCATCAATACAATATTTATAGCAAAATTAACTGGAATATCTTCTCTTCTTCTGTGATATCCCACAAATTCGAAAAATTACTAAATACTTGTATTAAAATAACCTCATCATTACAACGATAATTTTTTTAAATATAGGCACGGTACATTTCCAAAACCACCTACTCCGATTTTTCAAAATATATTCGGTGCGCCAAATTGAAGAATTCCCCCATACTTAACGAATACACCGTACTATTTTAGTACGTGCAAACCACATACACAAAATCAAACCGTCTATAATACTTGCTAGTTGGTTGGTGAACCAACAAAAATGTCAAGATAGTGTTCAAGGTTAGCGTGCGTTGCAGAAAAGCAAGTTGAACGGTAGAAGTTCAATATAACAAAGCGGCGGACTTATACGGTTTTATGTTTACTGTGGAAATACGCCGCTGACTCGGTATAAAACGACGTGAGATGGCGACAGCCGGTGAATAAAGCGAACGATCAAAATGATGTAATATTAACAAGGTTTTTTTCTAATTTAAAACACCAAAATAGTGTGCATGTATAAGAAAACATCGGCAATATTAGTAAAGAATATATACAAGGTTGACAGAAACTCTACAGACGATGCTCAAGTTTGAAAACGGTTTTATTTTTGCATTTAAAAATGATATATGATGAATCTAAGGGACCTTTTGAGTGTTTTATAATAAATAAGCATTTGTTTTAATAAATATGATATATATTAATGAATATAATTTCGGTTTTTTGTTTTTCTCTTTTTTTTGTATATTTGTATAAGGGCCGGTTGTATAAAGCAATTCTGATCTTAGGTTCAACGGAACGTCGATCAGCCTGCGAACTGCGTTCATTCGTTATTACGTTGTTCAATGTGAAGTGAACTTTAGTTCAGCTGAACTGTGATTCGTTTATGTTGGCACTGTTAATATTTAGTTACTTTCACTCTTTTACGATTTTTGACATATAACATAACCTAAGAGTTTTGTTTGATTTGGTGGGCTAGGTTAAAAATAAATCGTTATTATCTGTTAAAGTGTGTTTTCTACACATACTAATAGCATACAAGTAGGTAGGTATAAATTAATATTTTTGCTAGTTGCACTATGAACATTACCTCTGCATTTATAAATAGCTTAAATTATTAAGGTCTTAAACTTTTTCTAGATTCTTCTTTGGTGGTGGACTTAGAATTTATATCAACATGGATTCTTCTAAGAAAAAAACGTTAATTTCAGTGCAAAAGAGATTGGCATATTAATGACCTTGTACTGAAACACAAAAGTACAGTCGAGTGCAAAAAGACTGACAAAACGAACAATGAACTAAAGCAAAAGGGTTGGGAGCAGCTGTCCGATGAATTTAACAGTATTTGTGGAGAACCAAAAGAGATGCAAAAGTTCTTCGTGGAAATATGAAAACCAAAAAAAAAAGGTCGAAACAAAAGTTTGCAATGGGAAAGCTTTTTGAAGGAACTGGAGGAGGACCTGAAAAAACCCCAAAACATTTGACGATATCGATGAAAAAATCAAAGATATCCTGGGCACTCAGATGACAGGCTTTAATTCCGAATTTGGGGGAGACGTTAGTAAGTTTTTAGAAAAAAATTTAAAATCAAATTGTAATAAAAGCAGCATTTGTTTCAGAATATAAAAACACACAGATGGAAGGTAGTCATACCAATATATCCGATTTAGGTAAGTTCATATCATGGATTTTTATTAATTATAGCTCTAATCAATTTTTTAAATGTAGAACCACTGGAGGAAGAAGTCAAAGATTCTGACGAGGAAGAAATTTCATTGCCAGGTATAAGTAAACAATATTTCTACTTATATTAATTTAACAAATAACATGTTTTTTAGAAGTGACTTCTAAGCGAAGAAAGATAGAGGTTTCGCAGGTTATATGCAAATCAGTACCTAGTTGTTCGAGTAAGTATTCTAACATAAATTGGTAAAGGTACCTAAGTGCTTTTTAGGGTTCCGTACTAAAGAGTGGTAAACTTAATCTTATCTTACTTTCGATTATAGATAGAAAACAAAACTAAAAACAAAAGTTGTTTGGTTGTAGCAAATATACATTTGATTGATCAGTTTTCTTTTTTACTTCGCTACCGACTGATTGGACAAAAATGACTCCAGACAAGCTTCGAACCCCAACATCCAAGCCATTGAAAACCATTTTGAGGAAGGCCTCTGGTAAAGGTAAATTTTGTACTTATTATAATATCTCTAATGTATTACAGTTTTTTTTTTTAGAGAATACAAATGTTCTATCGAACAAAATTAATTTGTGGGCTGCAAGTAAAGCCGAATGCGCCTCTCAACAGAGAGATTTTCTCGAAAAAGAGCACCTTTTGAGAATTGAATTGATGAAGGAACGCCATAAACATCAAATGGCACTCGACACAAAGTGATCAAAGATTACTTCTCCAAGCTAAAAAAGCCGAACTAGAGCTGGAGATCCTGCAACTGCAGAGGGCATTCATAACCAAACTTAGATCTAGCAATTACAGTATAGCTCCTAGATAAAAAAATATATTACATACAAGTTGCAATATTTTTAAATTTGTTTTAATAGCTAAATTATTTTCTTTTTCTGCTATTTTTGTAATTTCAACTTAATAACTGTAGTCTCTTACTTAAGCGTTTGCATTACTCATTATTGTTCTTTTCTTTCTTAGTTTTGATAACTTGTACACAGTCACAATGCATTCTTATTAATTTAGAAGTATAGATGTAGGCATTTGCTTTCATATTGGGTCGCCTAGGATTGTGTATATTATTTAACACAATAAAGTCATTTATTATTATTATTATATATTGTTACATATTTTATGTATTGTTTTGTTAGCAAGAGATTTTGTTTTATTTAAAATAAATATTTTGATATATTCACTTTTATTTGATCTCGATTTTTAAGATTAAATCAATTTTACATGTGAGAATAACATGGACATTGAAATAATAAGTTGATGAAATACTTTTTTATTGAAATTTTACATTCTATCCATGTGCTACATTATCTAACAAAGGCTGAAAGTACTCAGTTATCAAAGCTTGCCGTACAATATTATTTAAGGCTATATTCTCAACGCCTGGTTGTACTACAGGTATAGCAATATTTCCCAATTCAATAGCCATCTCAACTTCTTCATTTACGACAGGAACATCATCTCTCAACATGCATGCTATATTATGAAGCACTACGCATGATATAGCAATTGCTTCCACTTTTTGCACGTTTAATTTAATTCCTAATGCTAATATTGGGAATCGACGTTTTAATACACCAAAACATCTCTCTATCGGATTTCTTGTTCTCATTTGTGCTTCGTTAAATAAATGTTCTACTGGAGTTCTTGGATTGAAAGGCGTAATAATTGTAGTTTGTTACCATATCCACTATCACCGACCAATAAATTTTCACCAAATTCTCCATTTTCAAACCGAGCACGCACTCTGGAATTCCGGAATATATTTGCATCATGGGCAGATCCCGGCCATCTACAGACAATATCCCAAATTTTTAATTGGGAATCGCATATTGCTTGCACATTGAAAGAAAAATAGCCTTTCCGATTCCTAAAAATTTCTGGTTCTTCTCCACCAGGAGATTGAATGCTTGCATGGGTGATCCAAGAGCTCCAATGCATCTCGGAAATCTGCTTATGTTGAAAAATCCCTGGCAGGCAATATTTATTTCGTCATTGGATAATGATATATAAGTTTCATGTATCTGCAATTGCCCGGGTCACTTTATTAATGACTCTGCTTGCTGTAGATTTGTCCACACCGGAAAAATCTCCAACTACTTTCGAAATACGCCCTATTGCGAAACCTTAAGGTTAGGAGTACCATTTCTGAAGCTGACAGAGCAGTTCTTAAAATGTATATATATTATGTTATAATGAAGAAACACCGACTAATTTTCTGCTTGTGGAAGAGATTGCTGGAGAAACACTTTCAATAATATAAGCAATTGTGTTTTTGTTAAGCGAAATCTTTGCAAAAATTCAAGTGTTTGTCCATTTAGTGAAATGGTCGGACGTTCCCTAAATGTCCGTGGCATCCTAGTATTCATTGCAGCATCCACCAAGGGCCCAAAATCTTTATCATCGGTTGAAACTGCGTTCCATATTCTACATAAACTTGATAAGGATATACAATACAGCACAAAAGGAAAATTGTGAGGTTAGAAAATCATTTTGATCAACAGTTCACTGAACGACCGGAAGTGGGCGTTCACTTGAACTCAGGATTTGAACTAAGATCAGTTTGAAATATTGTTGATGCAACAACTTTTTAACTTTGAACTGCAGTTCAACAGTGAACTGTAGTTCAAAGTGTTTATACAACCGGCCCTAAGAGGTGTGCGGAACTAAAAATCTTCGAATCTTAATTTGACCTTTTGAAACTACGCCTTGCTCGATTTGAAACGTATTTTTACTTCACTTTCGACTTTTTTTAAATCAAGTAGGCCTTGACAGTTGAACAAAAACCATTTTCGTTTCAGGTAAAGTTCTTTTCCCGTTTACAGTATGCTAAATTTTTACTAGGAAAAGTTCAGAATGAAAGTTATGCAAATTTTTTGAATGATCCCCTTATTTTCATAAAATCCATTATTTGTCAATTTCAACAACATAAATTCTCTGCTGAAACGTTAACATAATCTAGCAATAATTAAAGGTGAACTAAAGAACCTTTAAATTGTAATCTGACAGTACTTCAGATTAGTCAACGGTTGTCTTTTCACTGTTGTCTTCTCTATTTCACGGTGTTTTAAGAATTCACATATCGCAGATAACGCCGTCAATTATTCTTCATAAATTTATTGTAGACAATGATATTATAACGTTTCGGAAGTTAAACGTGTTGTAAATACTATTTCTTTTGTTTAATGTTCTACGAATAAATTTTTTTATAAATACAATATTTATTTTAACCAAAAAAATTATGGTAACATAGTTCAGGGTATTGGTTTAATTATTCCCGGCAAAGACAATGTAGCAGAGAGAATATCGCTGGCACACAGACATGTTTCTGCCTACCCGGCGTCATCAGCGTGGCACGAACAGTCCTCCCCCGCATAAATCGTCTTTTTCTTAGTTTATCGCTAATCTCCAAAACGGATTGAATATTCTCCGGGGGCACTTAGCGGCAGGAGAAAAGTTATCGCGCAGAATCCCGGGAAAATTCCCCAATGCCATGAGCTATATTAGCATTGTTTTTTTTTTTGGTTATTGCTATTAGGCATTTTTTCATGAATATTTATTGTTTAATCTAAAAAATGGCGGTTTAAACAAAGTAGGTAGATCTTCTTGATGAGGGATTTAGGAATTTTTTTACACAATCACTATTACATTCAATTAATCTAAAGGTTATCTCATAGCTCCAATTTAACGCATATTGGCATAAAAAAATTAAAATGGCGGCCATGTGTAAAAGATATTCACTAAAACTTATACCAAAACACTAAAAAAATATTCTAGTTGTATCGTAAATTAAACCGTTTCGACGCCAAAATATCGTCTTCAAATTTTCCGCCAACCCTGTATATATATTACAAAACTACTCCTATAATCATATAAATTAAACAAGATGCAACGGAAAAAATATTACCAAGATTTAAAAAACGTTGCAAGTACTATGAGCATACATAACCAAACCAAGAAAAAACTGACAAAAATCGGTAGTAGGTACCTACCATTGACAAAGAATAAAAATAAAAAAAAAAAAAGGTCACAAGACACAGTTCTGCGGAACGCCTTTTTTGAACAGATGATGTAGCAGATTTAACGTATGTTTCATCACTTCCTGGATATGTTAAGCGTTTATTTCAGTATCAGAATATCTATTTTATAAACTCATTAAATTCTAAGAAATTTCCCACGAAATTAAAGCTTGTTTTGCCATCTGTCACTTGACGTCTTTCTAATGACTTTTCTATTCTTTACAAAATCTTCAATCATATGTTCCTAGGCAAAGACAATCCCATAGAATCGATTGCTTCATCGATATCTTTTCCACGTTTGAAGTTATGATCCAAAATATTCCAAAAAGAAAGCATAACTTAAGAAAATTTTCCCAGTTTGCAAACTGTTTGTAATTTCAAAAGTTATTGGAACTTAATATGTTGACGATCATATTTGGTAAATTTAAACAATTTCACGATTATAACTCTACTCAAAATTTCGTCCCAATTGTTGCAAACAAGACATTTCAATTTACACCTGAGTAAATTGTAACAAAAGCTTTAAATTTTCAAAAATTTGTCGGGAATAACTTACCTTATGCTCGCTTGACAAAGCATACTTCATCCTGATGAATTTCTGCAGATGAGTCATTGAAACAGCAGCCGGACACTGTAGATACCTTCTGTCTCTCAATTTTTGTTCCTCCTTAGGTTTAGAGTCATTTTTATCACACTGCGATTTGTCAATATTGTCCTCTTTGTCACTTTCTTTACTATCAGCGTTTTTGTCGCTGCTATTCACTGCACTAGAGCTATTACTACTACTATTATTGTCTTTACTGTCCGATTTTCGCCGATCCATGGCTTTCTGTGATTGCGTCGTGTCCAAATTCTGCTGGTAGAATTCCAAGGATAACGATATCGAGTCGTCCGGGCTTAGGAATTGATTTTCATCACCTATCGTGTGGATCTATAATAAGGAAATAACGAAAGAATCAGATTAAAAGAGATATTTTAATTATTACAAAGAATGGGGGTGCTAATCTAGAATGGAACCTTGCGGAACTCCAGATTTCGCATTGAAAATGTTAGAGAAACTTACCCATTCTTCGTGTTCTTGCATATTATCACCGATTACACTGTCGTCGCTGCAGGAACTGCTAGCTCTAACTCCTGCCGTCCTGTAGAATTCCTCCCTGCGTTGGATCTCCTTAGCGTAAAGGCCAGGGATGATTTTATAGACCAATGTTTGGAGTTGCATGTCCGCCTTGTAATACGAAAAATTCTCTTTCTTCTTGCAGACTGTGTTGCACGTGGGACATATGAGTTTGTTGTTCTCGAAATGTTTTAAAATGCAACTCTTGCAAACTGTAAGAAAATTGGAAAATGAAACTGTGAAATAAAGAACCTACAGATCTTGAGGATTTTTTTTTTTTCGATTAATATAAATTACTTACAGCTGTGCATGCAATCAACTAGAGTGGTAGCGTCTATGTAGTATCCAGAACACAGGGGACAGGTAAGGAAGCTGTTCAGGTCTTTCAGGAAAATAGATTTGGATGAGTTCATTTTTCAAAATTTGCTGGTCAGCCGTGGAATTTCTGAAACAAAGAAAATATTCGTTAGATTAGGAAGATTAGAAAGTTCTTTTCTTTATTAATAATAACGATATAAACTGACCAAAATAATGTTGACTGTTTTCCCTATCCAAAACAACGCGTAACTGATTGTAAAGAATGATTTAGATGATTAATATTGTTGCGCAATGTCATTGCATGAATGCTAGAGTGAATATGACGTTAGACACTTCCAATTTAGCTATTAAAGTCATTGCTAATGTTGTGTGAAGTTATTCAAAATTGTGCAACGTTTTTGTTTGTAGAAAATTAGCTTGACGAGTAAACAAATGTCTTTTCAACAAACGCGATAAATTAACTTGTATTAAAACGCAAATTTTGAACAAGTCCTACTTCAATTCGTAAATATTTCTAGTTAAAGATGAATCTACTAGTCGTTACTCGTTACTACATATCTTATTCAACTTTCATTTTACGTGTAAATGAAAATGTACAGGCTTATAGTACAATGTTTTATTCAGTTTTTGGCACAAATATAAAACACATATTTAGTACGAAATAAAACATCTATTAAAATACATTAGAGTAGAGTATTTTTAGTTAAAAATATAATCATGAGAATTACGTTCAGTACCCAAATTATGTCCGCAGAGAAACGTTTATACTTGAATCAAAGCAGTCCACCGTAATTCAAAACAATTACTGTTTCAATTATCCGTAATACAATAACTATTTTAGATAAAAAAAATGTTTCCTTGGAGTTTCTTTATCCGCTTAAAAGATATTTATTAACTTGGTTCAAGAAAATCTTGTAGGATATTTGAAGAGCGATTCTTAATATAAGTAAATGGCTTCACAAATCAATAGTTTAATTTTCTTAAAATAAAGCATTTATTTACTTAGAATTCTTGAAATGCATATTATTTATATCCACGTTATTAATTGCGCTTATTTTGTTTAAAACCGTACGACATATTCGTACATAATGCAATAAATTATTCACATTGCTTGTGATTTTAAAAAGGCTAAAAGAAGAGGTTATCTCTAGAACAATGTTCAAACAAAAGTGGACTTTATGTAGAAGTACACACGAAAAAAGTGCCTAGAAGCAATAACCAAGATAATGCTAATGAATAGCTCCTGGTATTGATGAAATCACTACCGGCAAAAACAATATGAGAAAAGAAAAGCAATAAAGCTTTTTGCTCCTGGCCACATTGCTCTTACATCTCTTAATTTATGCCATTAATCTTCAAAAGCAGCAACCTAGTGCCAGTAGTTATAGTCATGCCGTCATGCAGATACCATACTTACCCATACAATGACTTTTAACCTTTAACGTACAACGTTTCATAAACATTTTCAAAAGATACCGGTTAATGTAATATATTTTTTTATGATTACTATTTATCACTAAGGTAAGATAATCGTGTCGTCCCAGCATAGCCGTAAGCTGACAGCCAACGGAACTCGCATTTCTGATGATGTAAACATCGCGGGTGGCAAACGTTCAAATTCGTACACATTCATCATCACTAGAGCGGCGTCTGCGTGTGAATTAAATCAGGCGTGCGGAATATTAGTTTTGGTTTACGATTGGGCAGAAGCTAATAACATATCTCACAGATTTTCACGAGCAGAATGATTAGGAAGGATTAGAGGCTTCAGAAGTCGTCATTTTGATATTACTCTACGAAAACCAGAGAATATTTCGTTAGCACGGGCAATGGCTTTTAATAAGCCTGTCATAGAAAAGTATTTTAAAGTATACCAAGAAGTTATCGACAAATACAAAATTCCACTAAAACGAATTTATAATGTGGATGAAACAGGAGTGTCAACGGTCTAAAATCCACCAAAAATATTTGCAGCAAAGGATAACAAGCAAGTGGGTACTGTTGCTTGTGCTGAAAGGGGAATTCATGTAACAGTCGTTTGTTATACAAATCTTATAGGAAATTATATTCCTCCAACATTTATATTCTCAAGGAAAAACTGGAAACAAGAACTGCTAGAAGGAGCACCGGCAGGTTCCAATGGGTTTCCTCAAGAATCGGGTTGGATGACAGGTGAGATTTTCGTTAAGTGGATGCACCACTTTAAGAAGTTTAATCATACAACTATTGAGTCGCCAGTGATACTTGTCATGGATGGACATGCCAGCCACAAAAACTGGTCATTTCTGCAATATGCCAAAGAAAATTGCATAATAATGCTGTGTCTGCCAGCTCATTGTAGCCGCAGAATTCATCCGCTTGATGTATCCTTTTTTGCGACTTTAAAAACATATTTAAACCTGGAAATTACCAAAAATATTAGGTCTAATGATGGGCGACCGATTTCCCAATTACAAGTGGCTGGGATTTTCCGTATACCATATGAAAAAGCGGCTACTGTTGAAAGCGCAGCCAGCGGTTTCAGAAACACTGGCTAGTGGCCTATAAATCCCGACATTTTTCCTGAACACTTATTTGCACCTTCAAGCACAACAGACGAACCTGATTCAGTAACTACACAATCAATGCAAGCTACACAAGCAATATCAACGGCAGTGCAAACTTATTCTGATAAAGCATACAATGCAATTAATGAGCGTAGGTTGGAAGCTGAGAGCAGAAATGATAACGATTTTATCCCAGTAATAGTAATAAGTCCTATGCCATCCACATCTAATTCCTCAACTAGAAAACGCAAGAAAACACCTACAATAGTAACCAGTAGTTCTTACTTAGCATAAATTAAGCAAAAGAAAGTAGAAAAAGAAGAAAAATGCAGACGACAGTCAACAAGACAAGTCAAGAAACGGTTAAACCTGGATCCCAGTAACACATATGAAGAAGGAGTAGAATTGCAAAGTGGAATATTTAAGAATACAGAAAATGACGATAATGCATTTTGTTTATTTTGTGAAAAAGCATTTTCCAACTCTAAAGCAGGGGAACAGTGGATAAAATGCTGTAAGTGCAAAGCATGAGCCCACGTTTATTGTCCAGGGGTTAGTTTTAAAATCAAAATTTACATCTGCGACGCTTGCCAGTAGTGTATGCCATTTTGCCCTATGTTCTTAGCATTAAAGAATTTCTATTGAGTTTCTAATATTTCAAAGTTCTGTTTCGTTTAGAAAATAAGTATGTGTTTAGAGTAATTACCAAAAAATATATATAGCACTTAAGTTCCTTAACATTTGTTATATTTTACTGACGTATGCCATTTTACCCAGAAAATTAAATATTCTTTTTTCGAAAAGTGTTCAGCTTGATGACATTTTTGTTACAAGTTATTAAAACTTATGTACAGTACTGTGAAATGAAACCCGAACACTAATAAATAATCAATTACACTTAAAATTCCGGGTATTATTTGAATACTTTAACTTTATGGTATAGCAGGTATAAAACGGAACCCCATCCCTCATTACTACATTAATCATTTCATTACTAACGATCTCAGTTACCCGTGTATTATAGAATGTGTTACAGCGTAATGTAAAAATGCCGAAGTTTTCGAAGCTTACCAATGAACAAAAAGCCGAGAGTTTATCGATACGTGCGATAGCAAGTCGAATAAAATGTAATGTGTTTGTGACTTATTAAAAAAATATGAAGAAACAGGGTCTACCGATTGAAAAAATGGTAACGGCAAGAAGCGTGCCACTACTGCAAGGGATGACCGGTTATTAGAACGTATGAGTTTACGTAATAGACAGGCAACCTCGACAGAGTTATCTAGCGAATGGTCGCAATTAACAGGCAAGTAAGTTTGCGCCAGTACTGTTCGCAGAAGATTGATTTCTGAGGGACTTAACGCCCGGCGTTTTAAGAAAAAGCCGTGAGCACGGGAATACGCAAACTGGACAAAAAAACAATGGGAGCGTGTAATATTTTCCGACGAATCCAAATTTAATTTACATGGAACACATGGAATTCAGTTTGTAGGACGGAGAAAAGGTAAAGAATACAAACAAGAATGCCTTAAACTTGGTATGAATTTCTGTATTATTTATTAATCTGTCTCGTTTCTTGTTAGGATATAATGCATATTTTTTTATTTGTTTCCTTCAGGTAAAAGACTTTATTGAAAAAAAGCGGATCGTTCCTCTTGAATGGCCAGGCAATAGTCCCGATGTGAACCCTACAGAAAATTGCTGGTTCGTTATTTCTAAAAAATTAGCTCAAAAAAGGCTAACAAATAAGGAGCAATTAATAAATTCATTAAACCAAGTTTGGAAAGAAGAAATAAAACCGGATTATTTGTAAAATTTAATTCACTCCATGCCGGACAGAATTAAGGCCGTTATAAAGGCGCGCGATGGAACCACCAAATATTAATTACAATTTGTAAGTTCCCTTTCATATAACTGAAAAAATTATTTTAGTTTTTTTAACATTTTTGTTTTATTTCAAATATTTTTGTGATTTCCATATTTGTGTAAATTTGTATATTTTTTAGATATTGTAAAAAATAAAATAAAATGTGTGTCAACAAAAATAATTTTGTGTATTATTTGATGTATAAAATACTAACCATACATTTAATTACCAACAAAATTAATAATGGGATATATATTCAAAACTCACAGGTGTTCGGATTTCATTTCACAGTACTGTATATAAACAGACCATTTAAAACATTATTCGTTTTTGAAAGTACGTTTTTCAGGCGCACAATACAGTGACTTTAAAAAGTGGTATGCCATTTTAGGCCATCTTCCCCTAATCTTTACTATAAACAAATCCTACAAAAATCAGGCACACTATTCTTTGGCCAATACTTTAAAACTTACACCTTGTCGATTTAATTTTCATATATGACGATGTATAAAAAAATATCAAAGATCGTTGTTGTCTTAAGTGTCCAATTACTATCAGGTTTACCATTACACAATATACCGTAATATCTATCTACAAAATTCAAATTCGGTATCTCTAGAAACTGCAGAGATATTTATTTGGTTCCACACATTTGCCGATCACTGCATATTTACGAGTATATATTATTTCTTTATAAAAAAAAACATGAGTTTCAAAACATGAATATAGTATATTAGATTTAGGAATGATACAAATAGGTTAACTTTGACCGAAAATTATACTTGCCTCTATACTTGCACAATAAACCGTTGGCACTAAAACAATCACAATGAAGTTAATTCAAGAGAAGACTATCTTTATTTTTGTTAAATATAGAATTGTATTCCATGGATAAATACTTAATGGATTGTTGTGGCCTCTTCATGTGTATTTATGTGTATTATGAAATAAATATTATTATTATGTAGATTTTCTCCATTATATCTATAGATACAATGGAGAAAACTCTTACATTCATTTGTTCTTGTTTTGTTTCATCCATGCCCCCTATCTCAACGTCAAGCAGGCAGCGACAAAAGGTCACGCGAAAAACAATCGAGGAGACCAAACGGTCTGACCCATACAGTCGGTGAACAGGTGTAAGTTAAAGTTGGCTATGGGTTCTGGTCTTGCATCGCTCCTCCTAAACACCGCCCACTTGATATAAGTGACCCCTATATATACTGGTAATTATATTGCATAGGAAAGAGAGGTCGTGCTCCTTTTCTGTGCAGCAACCTTTCATCGGAAGATTTTATTGCTATTCATGGGAATGCTTCACTTTTATTATAATCATTGACGTTTCTTATTGTCGTCTTTTTATTGTTATCATTATCATTGTTATATTATTTACTGGTTAAATATATTTTGGAGTAGAATCATATGGTCGTGTGTTGTTAGTTGTTCGTTTGAAATTCTTGATCGATAATTGTAAAGTTCGAAATTTACTGGTGATGCGTCAAATTTACACTTACTCAAATATTTTTGTAAGACCGTGTATTGTTATTTAAACAATTAAACGTGTATCCATAGTATGCCACGATTTTGGAAAAGAAAAACAGAAAGAGTTAGAAAAACAGAAGAAGAGTTATGGGAGGCTATTCAGCAGGTAAAGAAAGGTAATTCGATACGATCTGTCGCTGAAAGATATGAAATTTCTAAATCAGCATTATGCCGCCATGTTAATAGAGCTAAACACTTGACAATAGAGGAAAAATATGTACACAAACCTAACACAGCAGTTAGACAAGTTTTTTCTACAACACAGGAAGAGTTTCTCGCTAAATATTTCATGCAATGTTCAAGAATGCATTACGGTCTAACAACGGTTCAAGCTAGAAAATTAGCTTATAACTATGCGGCGGCTCTTAAAGACTTAAAATACTTTACCAACGGGTTGGAAAGAAAGACAAATTGCCGGTAAAGAATGGTTAGTAGGATTTATGTCACGTCACAAGAATTTGTCAATTAGAACACAAAAAAGTACAAGTTTAAGCAGATCAACGAGCTTTAATAAAACAAATGTCGAAACATTTTATGAAAACGTTCGAAATATATATAATAGACCTACTTACTGCAGAACAAATCTGGAACGTAGACGAAACGGCATTAACAACTATCCACAACCCACCCAGCTCCACCCCGCTCCAAAAGGTACGAAGCAAGTTGGGCAGGTGACATATTACCACTTATAACATTATGTTGTTTTATCAATGCTGCCGGAAACACCGCATCACCAGCATTTTTATTCCCAAAAAAAAATTTTAGAGAATTCATGCTTCATAACGCTCCTGTTGGAAGTCTTGGCCAAACCCACCCAAGATAACTTCTCAAAATTTTATTCTAGCACTATGACATTTCATTTCTTATGTCAACTATAAAGTAGGTCGCCCTATAGTACTATTTCTGGACAATCACGAAAGTTCCATCAATGTCGAAGTTATCGATGAAGCCAAATCAAACGGAATAATATTAATTACATTTCCACCACATTGCAGTCATCGCTTACAACCGCTAGATGTCTCGGTGTACGGACCATTGAAACAACGTTATAATCAAGCATGTAACGACTGGATGGTGACAAACCCAGGCAAGACGCTAACGATATAAGTATAATGTGACGAATTTGGCAAATAACGCGTTCATCTCAGCAATGAGTAAAGTAAATATTATTAAAGGCTTTGATAAAACAAGAATTTAGCCTTTTGAATCGAACATATTTACAGATGATGATTTCTTAATGTCTTTAGGAGCAGATCGTCCAGATCCGCCAGCAAATAATATTCCTGTTGTAGCGTGTGAAGCAAGTAACACTGCAGTTTTAAATACTCCGTCTATTTCAGTTCTCGAAAAAAACAATAATCTTACACCGCAGGATGTACAACTTTATCCTAAAGCTGCTCCTAGATTGGCTATTTTCAGAGGTAGAAAACGAGGTAAGACTCGTATACTTACCGACATACCAGAACTGATGTTGACATATTAACCCATTTGAACCTACCGTTCCTTTATAGGAACGTAATGCATCGTAATCTTCCGTAGCCGATATTATAAGTTTAAAGAGTTTCCGAAAGATTGTGCTAATTTTATTTGAAAGTACAAAGTAATGATAACCTGTAGACACTAGTTTCATCCATGTCTCAAATGCCGTTTGTTTTCAATATTAGTTCAAATTAAGTGCGAAAATTCGTTATTTTCAAGACAATGGATTTGTGGAAGTAAGTATTAATTCCTAATCATAAGATATTACAAACCTGAGGTGATAGATCGAAAAAACCGTTAATAGTTTTGCCTAAGACGTGAAGATTCCGATATATTAGTTTTATACAATACGAATAATTTTGAAAATGTTGATGTTCCTTTTACGGAACGGTAGGATTATATAGGAGTGCCAAAATTTGTTTCAGTTGGCGACGACCGTTGACGCTCGATGAACTTTTGGACGAATTAGAAGATCCCAATCGGGTTCCCATCCCTCCTAACGGCATCGTGCTTTTCCCTCCTGACAATTGCAATGACGACGTTACAAATGAAGATTCAGGAGATGAAGATATCGTCGTCATTGGTAATTTACCGGGCAGTCAATTGCGAACTGAGGCTGAACTAACTTTCGATGATGACGGAGATTGGGAATCCGAGGATGAGTTGCCCCTGGCGACATTTACTCATCGGAAAAAAGTGCCGTTACACGTTCAGCCCAAAACATATTCCAGAAAAAAGGTCATATGGACCGAAGACGATTTAAATCTTCGTGCTTCTAATTGGTGTGACATTGAGAAACCGATGAATAAATGTAAATCACCCGTAGATCTATTTCAATTATTTTTTGACAAAGATATCGTCCACATGCTAATAAATTTTACCAACACATATGGATTTCTATTTCGAATAAATTAAAACCTCGCTTAAATACATATAATCCTACCGTTCCTTTAAAAGAACACCCTACAAACCCACAAAAGATTATTTTGAAAAATAAAATGTTTTTTCAGTAAATAATATGTATTTCTTATCGAAAACGCATATTCAAAATGAACTTTTAAGAAAAATAAACTTTCAGGACTAAATGGGTTAAAAAAAAGACCATTGGCACTTAAGAAGGCTACCAGAAAAGTAAAGTGTAGTAGTTCATCAGAGTGACAAAACTTTTTCTGATAATTCTACTGGTGATGAAGATCTTGCAATGAATTACGATTATGATATCGATTTTGAAGTGAACACTTAAAACTGGAGATTTTGTTGAATTTGCGGCAAAAAAAATCATTAATTTATTACGTAGGTAGAATAGATAAAGACCTTAATAACGAAAACTGTTTTGAAATAAATTTTCTACGAAAAAGACCTACAAGTATTCACACTTTTGTATTTCCTGGAGAGGAAGACATTAGCTTAGTACCTAAGAATATTAAAGACCAGTCCTGCTCTGGTAGAAAATCAATCAATCAATCAATCACCTAAGAATATTATTTTTGAACTACCTGCACCGCAGAAATTACAAGGAACGCAACGAGTATGTGATTTCTATCAATTAGAAATTGATTTATTACTAGTTTCTGAGTTTACGCTAACGTATACTACAATAAAGTTTTTTTTTTCATGAAGCATTATTCATTCTGCAACAAGTCCCATTCCTCCTGCATTAAGTCCCATTCCTCCTGCGTGCAGGTAGAATGGGACATCGTACAACTTACTACTGTAAACGTTATGTATCTCTCATTTATAATACTACTGTTGTAATATTAACGTAAGACATTCTTAATATAAATGATTAATCATAAAGTGAATACAGACGGTATATCCCACTCAAATTTTAGTAAATAATTAATTATCAGAAATGGTCCCATTCCTACACTCTCCCCTACATAAACAACACTAATTGACTATTGATACAACTTTAGCACACCCATCACCACGTAAGAAATCTAAACAAATGCGACAGACTATTCGTAATACGGGATCACCACCCCATAAACACATACCCAACATTAAAATAGTTATACATTTCATCCTTTGATACAAACGAACAAGGGATAACTATTCTATCGCAGTTGCATAAATACAAGGAGCTTGATGGATAGATGGGTTTAACGTGTGAATGACATCATTAGAGGTATTTTTTAAATTTCGCCAAAGATTTAAGTTGGTAGTTCTGGTAATAAAGGGCATATTCACAAAATTTGATTTCTAATACAAATATTATAAAATATAACATTGAATTTTCTTTAAGAAAACGAGCGTTTGCCTAGTATTTTTCATGTTTTAATTTAACATAAGAGTAGTACGGGTCAGGGACGTATAGTATACCCAGGATTGCTAACTACTCACAAGCATTGTCATATGCGTTTTACACCCAAAAGTTATTCTTTATAAAAAAATTCAGCTTTCCTCAAAACGTCCAAAAACATAATTAAGATTTGATTGTAGACATACACTTACTTATAAATTCTATACGAGGTGTGGCAATTAAATAACCGGACTGGTGTTACAAAACATTTTATTAATCACCAATTACATTACAAAGTTTATCCCCTTAAATGTACTCTCCTGGCCGATTCCTACAACGTTCCATACGAAATTTCCACTGTCGAAAGCAGTGCTGGAAGTCTGTTTCTGTCAGCTTGTCGCTTTCGCTTTCACCGCTTCTACACTGTCAAATCTTCTCCCCTTACGCTCCGATTTTACCTTAGGAAATAAAACTCACAGGGGGCCAGGTGGGGCGAGTACAGTGGGTGGTCCAACACGGTGATGCCGGATTTCGCAAAGAACGCCTTCACAGACAAGGCGGAATGGGCTGGCGCATTGTCTTGGTGAAGGATCCGGTTTGGTTCCCCACAAATTGGGTCTTCGTCTTCTCACTCGTTCACGAAGGGGGGGTTAAAACCTGGGACTTAATTTTGGGATCAAACGTTCCCTTTTGGGGCCCCAGTGAACGAAAGGAAAAAATTCCCGCGAAAAAAACAATCATCAGGGCCCTTTAAATTTTAAAATTTTTTTCTTTTTCGCTTTTTTGCCATGGTGAGCTTGGGCTCTTCCAATGCATCGATTGGCGCTTTGTTTCAAGATCGTAGGCAAAAAACCACGATTCATCACAAGTAATCACTCTGTTTAACAATTCTGGATCATCATCAATGTTGTTTAAAAAGTCAGCACAAATGTTCATTCTCGATTACTTTTGCTTTGGAGTGAAAGTTTTGGGACCATTTTTTCGCAAACTTTCTGCATTTGTTAATTCCCCCAAATTTGAAAGCTCCGACACTAAAGACGATTTTCGCGGACCAATTTGCCAATTTTTTTGAAATTTTGTCGTTCGTTTTGGATGTTGAGGGTCGTCCCGGCCGCGGGGTCGTCTTCGGTCGTTTCCCTCCCTCTTTAAGCCTTTTTTCACCACTCAAAAAAATTTGTACGCGATAAAACTCACTTCCATACACTTCCCTTTTTAAAAGCATGGGTTTTGGGTTTTTTCCCCGTTTCACAGGAAACTTGAGGTTAACTCATTGCTCGATCTGAACACTGCATTTTCCCGACGCGACGCTAGGGGGACCCAAAAAGGACGGTTTCTACAGCGAGACTGACGACGTACAACCGTGCCCATCGAGATCAGGGGGGGGGAAGCATCTACAAAGTGGGGATGTTAAACCGCCGTGGCGTGCTCGCTGTTTGCCGATAGTGATTGGGCCGGGTTTTTAATTGCCCCCCGTTTTTACATAAAGATACTTCTATTTTTCAATTAAACAACAATCGCTCTTCGAAATAAACAAGCAAATAAGTACCCACCTTGTTGGGCGTTTAAGTTTATAATAACCTTGGTTAAAGTTTTTAAAATCTGAACGTAATCGGTTTAAAAACTACCGGTTTTTTAAATGTCTAAATTCTAACAATTTAAACAAAAAAAGTATTATTTGATTTATTGGGAAAGTCTGACACAGATATGCCCTTCATTTATTTCATCAAAAAATTTCCTAATACTCTTTATCACACGTTTCATGTAAACTTTTTTTAAAAAAGTTTTACAAAAATGGGTCAGTAATGGATTAAAAAAAAACGAAAAAAATACGAGAAAAAAGGGGCGACATTATTGAATGAATTCGGTGGAGGAAAATCCGGGGTTTTCTTTAGGAAACGCTCGCAAAGTTAAGCGTTTCTAAAAGTTTTTAAAAAAAAAATTTAAAAAATAAAAAAACCTTTTTAAGCCCACAAAAGCTTTCTTGGAATAAATATAAAAGGTTCGATTTTTGTTTGGGGGTTTGGGAAGGGGTTCGTTAAGAAAAACCCTTTTCATAGACAAAATTTTTTTTATAAAATCACATTTTCCGCAAACCTTTTCCCTTTTAGAACACAAATTTGGGGGGCAGTGAATCCACAATTTAAAAATTTGATCAAAACCAACTTATAAAAAAATAAAATATTGTGGTATTTCTATTTTGGATATTATTTGGGCCATATTTTTTAAACAAATTTAACCCAACACCTTATTTTGGTTTATGAAGCTTTTCATTCCCCAATTACAACATTAACACTAACGTATAAAGGCATTTATCCCAACTAATGAAAGAACTCATTCCTGCTTTATAAAAAAAATTTTGAAATCTCAAATTTGGGAAATGGATTAAAAAAATTTCCCGTTGAATGCCCCGCTAAAATCAGCAGATATTACCGTGGTTTCTTTTTTTTGGGGGCGGGAGGGGCGTTAAAAAAAAGTGGCGTAGAACATAATTCAGATCAATTAACACAAGCAATAAGGGATGCGGTGGATGAGATTAATATGCCTGCTACGATATACAAAGTTTATTGACTACATTATATTATTACATTATAATAGTGATTGTTAGGTCTGTTTCAAGTTAAAAATTAACACTTTTCTCGGTGTTCACATGATCATTTTCTATGAACAACCTCGTGTTACCGTGTTATAAAATTTGTCCTGAAAATAATACAATTCATTTATTGTTGTCACTTTTCTACAATAAATTATGTATGGAATGCGATAATTATTATTTTGGTGTAGCCGGAAAAATGCTGGTAATTTTCTTCACTGTTGGAATCTTCCTCTACAAATATTCTCGATTGTTGGAAATGTGGGTGTAGTTTTTAGGGTGACAAAATTGCATTAAAACCATACTTTTTAAAGTTTGTGTAATATACGAACTGAACAATTTTTTCTCTCAGTATAAGACGATATTTTTAACTAACATTTCTATAAAATATCTAAGTAATCTCCATCATTTCCCAATATTTACTATATCCAAAAGCAAACACACTCCCTGTAACGTCGATACCGCTAACAGCGCCATCTGCGCACGAGTTTCCTTCAACTTGGAACTAACCAGGCGCAGAACTCCCCATACAACAACGGGACTCAAAAACGAACGAAAGGTACAAAT
>JAROYC020000012.1:7211998-7342185 GCA_029619255.2 Dynastes hyllus
GAAGAATTTTTTTAAAAAAAATTAGCAATAAAGTTAAAGAAACCCCATCAAATTATGCGAGTCTCTTCGCCATAATTGCCTAAAAGTTCATGAAAGCGAATACGTTTACAACATATCTGAAAATGTTCAACGTTCAAACAATAACCAAGGTCCTTCACGTAGAAGATGTTATGTGTGTCCACGAAAAAATTATTATAAATAATCAATAAAGTGCAATAAATGTGGCAACTTTATCTGTAAAAACCATATATTTAAAATTATTTGTTCTGAATGTAATAGTGACGATGAATAAATATAATACATTTTTATTTTCAAAATTTGTATCTTATTCTATCTTATTGAAGATATTATACATTTCGAACATTAACTAAAAGAATAAATCTAGTAGAATGGATTTTATATGAGAGTTTGTGTGAATTCGTCATAATGACAATATGCAACCAGTTATGTTGGTTTAGCCCACGCGACCAGTTGAGGGTTATATGTTTGCACTTCTGTAGTAATCACTGAAGAAGCTGTCAAATAAACAGCGAAAGTTTTGATGAATTAAAAAGGAGTTTCATTACAACACTTCCCGCTGTTCCACCCCGTTATTCTCCAAATTTGTATCCTAACGTTGTACAGCAGTATTTCCACCAAACTTATTAACTATTATAACTAAAGTTCGACAAGCGCGTGCTAATGCAGAAGCGCCGAGAGGGGATTTAGGTCGATGCGAAACAAGTGGAGAGTTTAGTCATTCAATAGGCGTGGAAGTGAACGGTCGTTCGATTTATCGGTTATCGGTGTGCGCCTTTTAAAACATGGATCATTGTAAGCGAGGTTTACCTTTAGCATCGCATGTGAATAAATATATTAGCCGTTTCCCCGGGTTGGAATATACAGGTACTATTATTCAGTGCAAAATTTTCAATATACGGTTAATAGGTCGCGATACATTTCACTGTAGAAGACATATTAAAAGTAAACGTCATATACTGAATTTAACCAACAATATTCCGTACTGGGAATTTCTGTATGATTTTATTTTTATGTTAAGTGTGTGCAACATCCCACAACACCTAGTAGACAATGAATACTTTCGTCTTTTTTGGAATAAATATGTTCCCTCGTGGAAACTACCAACCAATAGAGAATTGCGATACAATTTACCACATTTGCAGGGCACAGTAAAAAACTGTATAGTAGACGAGTTGAAAAATACGAAAATTTGCGTAAGTGTGGATGAAACAAGTGATGCACAGAAACACAGCGTGATTCATGTTGTAGCGCGTCCTTTAAAACGTAATGATCCAACAGCTTCCTTGTTTTTAAACCCAGAAAAAAGGATTGAAAAAAGTGATGCTGAAACCGTTGTGAAGATAATAAAAGATTCGTTAAAGAATTTTGTATCACAGGAGCCCCAAATTTACAATGCTAGTTACTGATGAAGCTGCAACAATGCCGAAGTTGGTAGGATGTTGAAAATATCTTTCCGACTCTTCTTCACATAACATGTCTCATGCACGCGTATCATCTCGTTGCGAAACCATTCGAAGAAGTATCCGATGGTGAATAATTTAATAGCATCTACCAAAAAAGTGTTTGTGAAATCTCCCAAACATATCCGCGTTTTTAAACGATTGTGTCCGAAACTTCCACTACCACCTCAGCCTGTATTAACTCGATGGGGAACATGGCTCTAGGCAGTATTTTATTATCGTAAATATTTTGTGAAGGATGTGATTTTAAAAATTAAATCAAATGAATCTGCAGCGATTCGAGAGAGTCAGTAACTTTTTTTTCCCAAATTTGTACGTTCAATTTCAAATAGATGAAATTTTCCCTAAACTATTCTGCAGTTGTACAGGGTATATCGCTGTTACAAAACAGTCACTTATCTTCAAGAGATCACGCTCTAGAAAGGGGCTTGGAAAAGGGATTTTCCTATTTAAAAGGGGAAATAAAAGGGTGGCTAAAAATTTTCCAATTGCAATTTTAAATAAAAAATTTCCCCCGAATTTACAGAAAGGTTTTCGGTTCCCTATTACCTTTTTTTTTCTTTTGCCCCCGATACGCCTCTGACGTTGCACTCGTTTGTCGAACCTTAATTACAATTCAATATCTTCCTAATGATCTCGACAAGTAGAGGTTATTTCCATCAACATGTCCAAGGCATTCGATCGAATTGATGCCTTTTGCGTAAATTTAACGCAATTGGTTTCTCTGCCCCGTTGGTTTCTTTTTTCAGTACTTAACTTCTCAGCAGAAGACACTACGTTACGTATATCTCGGGAGCTTTCTCCTACGTCAGGAGGAACAAATTTAAATCCCCTTCTTTTTTTAATTTTCATTAATGACCTGTGCTTCAAACTAGATTGTCCCAAATTACTTTTCGCAGATGACTCACAAATTATATACTTCCATCAACACCATAAGTGATTGCGTATCACTGTGTAAAAAAATATTTAAAGTTTCTCAGCGGAATGATACAAAAAACCGTTTCAGAATTGACACTCCAATAGGATAACAAAATTAATGAAATGAACCGGTTTAAAGTTATTGACTGTAGAGTATTTTAAATCTGTTTCAAAGATAGGTGTTATATTATATGTTTATGTTAATTTTCGCTTTGAAAGGGAACTAATATAAAACGGATAATATTTTACTGAGAATTAGGACAATGTGCTGTGTATGATTTTATTTTGTTTATATACTAACTTTTAGCGTCATCTACAATTTAATTGCATTTCCGTAGTCACCTGAAGTGATGCCACCTTCATCTTAAATAAAACATCCTGTATATTTTTACGTTTTTAGAAAGATAATGGAGAAATGAACCAAATAATATCACGTAAATTATATTTTACATTAAAAAAAATAATTTCAATTAATGTAACTTAAATTCTCCAAGCTCTATACCAAAATTTCAAGGACGCTTATTAGTTCTTTAGATATTTTCCAGACCTATTACCTACTCTGCATAAAAACTCGTTGCCAGGCAACGAAATGAAAACAATTATCAATCGGGTGTAACAGCAGACAAATCTTAATTCTAAAAGCGTACATTATTCTTGTCATTTATTGTTATTATATCCTGTTTTACCACCTCATTGATCTTTATTGTAATTAATGTTATTGACAGAAAAGAAACAAAGAAAAGAAAATGTGAAAGACACTGGAAATTACACCCTTGATCGTTTCCAAGTTTCCCAAAACACAAATCTATCACATCCAAGACCTTTGTTGTATATAAGAGGCAGGCGCCATAAATTCTCGGCCTGACAAGCTGAAACAGGTTCTAACGCGTTGAAATTCCGCTGCGTCATAGTTGCGCATATGTGGGGCCTACACTGTATATATTACGGCACGAAGAGTAGTAGTTTTTAGTAGCCAGCCAGGCAACGTGACTAGTGCATGAAAATGTCTCAGGTAACGAAAATTGAGTACCACGCGGTCATTAAATTTTGAATAAAAGAAGGGCATACGCCTAATCACGTTAAACAACGTTCAGAGGGCGTTTATGGTGATTTATCTCTGGGTAAAATGTTTCCGTTTGGGGTAAGAATCCGTTGATAAAGATGAGCGCCCTGGTGGGTCAATTGAACTAATAACGCCTCAAAACATTTCAATTATAGAAGAAATGGTATTAGCAGATCGCCGTTTGAATGTGAAGAAATTAGCAGTGATGTCCAACATTTTTGAAGCAAGTATTCGCCAAATTCTCCACAACCATTTGGGTATGAATAAGATTAGTGCAAGATCGGTACCGCACCTTTCTGTTCTCCAACGTGGACATCGGCGTCGGGTCGAATGTGCGCGCTCGTTTTTAAACATGTGTGGAGACGACCCGAAACCAATTTTGGAGTCCATTGTCACAGAAGATGAAGCAATGGTTCTGTATTGTGATCCTCTATCTAAAAAGGAATCGTTTTAAGGACAATAGTTAGTTGCAGGCAGCTGTAATACAACATTTTAAGGAAAAAACGTTACAAGTGGAGGTTATATTGAAAAATGAAAATTGTTATACTTTACCAATTGAAAAGTAATGCCATCACCTATCCACCATCTATGGACGCGCGTTTCGATGTTATACATGTCGTCGGCATAGCTTTGTGGAAGGGAACGGCATTCAGTTTTAAATGTATATATACGAAGTAGATGTTTACATGTACGCATGAGGAAATTATTAGATATATGATGGCAACTTTTGTTAATTAACTTATGGCGGTTTAGCTAGTTGAGACTACTGTCGCATCGAAAAATTTGTAGCAATACGATTTGTTCAGTTCTGTAGAAGCGTTTGCAGTAATTTACTCTACAAAAACGTACAAATGAGGATATCTAATTAGATTTCCTCATGCGTACATGTAAACCTACTGTACCAAGTTTATTTTTTCTGTATCAGACCGAGAATTTATGGCGCTTACCTCGTACATCCAAGTAAACCTTAACCCTTTTACTACCTTAGAGCCGATACATCGGTTTCCTGACTTTTGCGAGAAATACCCCGAACCGATATATCGGCTTTTAACCCTCTTACTACCTAAGAGCCGATACATCGTCTTCGTGACTTTTGCGAGAAATACCTCGAGCCGATATATCGGCTTTTAATTTTTAAAACAATTATAACCTGACGCTATCTTTATTTTTAAGAAAAATATGTTAATTTTAAAAAATTTCGTTCAAATCGCATATTTTCCAAGATACTTTTGGCCGGTACATAAAAAATTGTAAGGTAGTAAAAGGGTTGAAACCCTTTCGAAATTAGTACCCAAGAAGCAAACAAATTTTAAAGATTTACATTTAAAGAACGAGTACATTATTTTTATTGTCTCTTTCCTACTTAACGAAACCCATACAAAATCATAAGGTGGATTTCGCGATTCCAACCCCGCCAATCCGAGTTTACTTGTACTTCCTATTCCTGCATCCTTTGGGGATTGAGTAGCTTTCTGGCGAGCCTTTCTGAGACTCCCCGTTTCTCTATAATCAACGACCATGAAGGGTTGCAAGTGGCTTTTCAATTTTTAATGAAATTTGAACGAATTTCTTGCCCCGATGAAGGGGAGAGATGTGATTGTTTGTCATCACGTTTGACTTTGGAATAATTAGGTTATAATCAGAGATTATATTACCGGAGGTTTCTTAAGTGCAAGGAAATGTCTAGTAAATTATGGTTAGAATTTTTAGCATTAATTTTAGAGGAAAAATCTTTTAGTAACCGGTTAAGTTGTATATTTAGTCGACGAAGTAGACGATGAAATCGAATTAAAAACAACCGGATATTACAATTTCTACATTGTACATTACTTATCTTCGAATATAAACCATTTTATAATTACTTTTATCTCCACTTGATAACGATGATATAAATTAGAGATAACGCTGGGCGATGATAGCAAAAACTGTGCGTGGGAAGTTACTATACAACGTTACGGTATCCAATTTAACAATAGGTTAGCAATTCACGTATGTTTATTCTATATTTAGATTCAAAGCAACAGTAGATATGGTAAATAAACATGGTTTTTTTTCCGAATGGAAGATAAAATTTTATTAGCAAATTGTAGGATATCTTATTAATAAAACATATGTATATTCTATTTATATTTTCAAAATTGATGCGGGAAAATTTATTTCTTGGAATTTATTTGATGTGTTTTGAAACATCGTGGATTTTGTGACTTGCCTATCACTAGCAATTTTCTTTTTTCACTTCCCGTTAAATTAGCGCACAGAAATAAGGTTAACCTGGTGTTAGTTTATAAAACAATCCAGTTCTGTCTCCGTTGAAAATGTCTTCATCTTTATATTGTCTTCTAATTCCAAGCCAATTATTATTTAACCAATCTGTCACAACATCCATATTAACATCAGCGGCTTCCCCAATTATAAATACCATGTCTTCTTTTAAATCTTTCAATCCAGCTTCGACTACAACTAATCTGTTCACCGTTTAACCTTTTTCCTAGTTCTGCAGCTTTTATTTATAAAACTGAACCGCTTATGCGCACATTATTGTTTCTTTGTTGTTTAAACCATTGCAAAAGTGCACTGTCCATATTGTCTTTACTTGCTTTTTTGTTTTTTTTTTTTATGTATTACACTTCCATGCTCAAAAGTCTCTTCAATTTTAGTTTTATTTTTCCAAATGCTTCCTACAGTAGATTTAGAGAGATTATATTAATGGCCAAACGATACTTTGGGTTTTTTCACTTTCTATTTCGCGAATCATTTCGAATTTATCACGTAACGTAAAAGACCGTTTACGTTTTTGCGATAAGTTTTCTCCCGAGTTCTCCATTTTTTACGCGCTAACTTCTTCGGACTTCTAAATTGCACATGAACACATGAATACAGAAACAGATGTGCAATGACAAAAACTCAATCTGAATGCAACATTTATTTCTTTTATGAATGGTCTTAACAGAAACTAACACATGGGCTGAAAAGTCCCGGGCCTAACACATAGATGGCGCTAGTTTTATTGCATTCACCTGTTTTGCAGTTAGTACTAACCTTAAAAAGACAGCTGTTAAAATTTCATGATATTCTATTCATTAGTTTGTGAGTTATTGTGCTAAGAGTGACGCTACTTTTGTTATTTCCAAAACAATGGATCAAAAACAATTTCGTGTTTTAATTTTACACTGCTTCTTGATGGGAAAAATACCGTTCAAACGAAGCAATGGCTTGAAAAGTGTTATGGGGACTCCGCTCCATCAGAAACAACAATAAAACGTTGGTTTGCTGACTTCAAACGTGGTCGTAGAGACACCGATGATGCAGAACGCAGTGGACGTCCAAATGAGGCGGTAACACCAGAAAACATCAAAAAATCCACAAAATCGTTTTGAATGATCGAAAAGTGAAGTTGCGTGAGTTAGCTGACATCGTAAAGATATCAAAAGAACGTGTTGGCTTTATATTGCATGAGCATTTGACTATGAGAAAGCTCTGTTCAAAATGGGTGCCGCGTTTGCTCACTGTTGACCAAAAACAAGAACGTGTTGATGCTTCTGAGCAGTGTTTGGCCATGTTTAAACGTAACAAACCGGAATTTTTGCGTCGATATGTGACAACGGATGAAACATGGATCCATCACTTCACTCCGGAATTAAAACGATCGTCATCTGAGTGGACAGCAACTAGTGAACCTCGTCCAAAGCGCCCGAAAGCACAACAATCGGCTGGAAAGGTTATGGCCTCGGTATTTTGGGATGTGCGTGGTGTAATATTCATCGACTATCTTGAGAAGGGAAATACCATCAACAGTGAATATTATATAGCGTTACTGGAGCGTCTGAAGGCCGAAATTGCAAAGCAACGTCCGCATATGGCGAAGAAAAAAATTTTGTTTCATCAAGACAACGCACCGTGTCACAAGTCAATCAAAACAATGGCAAAACTACATGAATTGAACGTCGAATTGCTCCCACATCCACGTATTCGCCAGATTTGGCTCCCAGCGACTACTGGCTGTTCGCAGACCTAAAAAAAATGCTCGCCGGTAAGAAATTTCGCTCGAATGAAGAGGTTATCGCTGAAACTGAGGCATATTTTGAGGCAAAAGATAAATCGTTTTACAAAAGTGGTATTGAAATGTTAGAGCGGCGCTGGAATGATTGCGTTGTTCTTGATGGAAATTACGTTGATGAATAAAGCTAATTTTGAACAAAAAAAACGTGTTTTCTTTGTCAGGCCCGGGACTTTTCAGCCCATGTGTTATTTCTGTTGACTCTAAAATTGATTCGTATTACACGGAAGTTCGTCATAAGCGGGTTCGCAATCAAAAGTATTTTTAATATTATTTTTATGGCAAATATAACGGGACCCTCGGTTTTGGTACGTTACAACCGGTAGTTCCCTTTAAGCGGGTTCGTTTAAGTCGACCACATACTTCGTGTAATATTGAAACTAATTTTTCCTCCTTAACATTACTTAATCTCGTGTAAACATGGCTTTCTAATTTACCCCTTCTCATCATTGTTTTCTCCCATTGTATATTTCCCAACTCCCAAAGAATCATTTCACTTGTTTGCTTAATATTCGTAGAACACAACTTACTACATATACGGGCTTCAAAGAGAATTATCAAAGGTATCGTTTATATCTGTGTACAAACCACAAAAACAAATAAATTATTTGTGCTTTGTCACCTAACATTTCTTAACCGCACACATTTAGATTGACAACACAAACAGAATGAACGTATTTGTGAATCATGATAAATGATAAAAGGGATTTTTTGGACAAAAGGGTTTAAGGATAACAAACCACAATTTTCTAACACTTACTTCTATAGATGTAATTTATTCGGATAGAAGATCAAGAATGACACTAAATTTGATAAAAAGAACCCGTTTTATAGGCTGAACTTCTCGATTTAAGTAAACAAATTACCCACTCACTTCCGCCATTTCCCCTAGATAATAAATTATCCACGTAGCTCATTTTCATCGCACGCCATCTATGTTAGCGTTTAAGAAACGCAATAAGAAATATTGACCTGCGGCTTACATATCCAAAGTAGTATTCCTTTGATCTAAAAATATCCCGAAACATATCTGAGCACGCGGAGTTTTTAGCTAACGCGTAACAGCAACAACGCACTAGCCGTCTTCCTCGTGTATAACCGAGGTATCGATCTAGCCGATATAGAGACCAACCAGTTTTCCAAAATAAACGCATGTACAGGCGCTTCGCCAGTTGAATCTAATTGCATACAAAGTGATAGAAAGAGACGAAGTGGTAGAAAAAGGAGAATCGTTAAAGTCTGTTTGGTGTGGAATCGCGAGAAGTAACTTGGTGGGTGGTCAAGACGCGGAATGGTGTTTAAATGTTAAATTGGCATGTCTTGGGAAAGCCAAATTAGGTGTTTTCTTTTTTGTTTTTAGACTAATAAGCCAAAATTTTTCGACGTATTAGAAATACTGCAGGTGATATTAAAGAAAGATATGAAGCAATCAGGAGAACAACCTTAGACCGTAAACCAAGCATAAAATTCTTAAAGATCAACGGCGGTAGTTTTGAACATTTATTAAAAGAAGAAAGAGAAAACACATAAAAAAGTTAATATAATGAAAATCCTTTTACATTATTTGCACGCTTACAATACACTCCTGAAGATTGGTCCGTTTAGCTGAGGGCTATTTGTATAAATCTGTGACGCATTTCCCATGTCAAACCCCTTATCCCTAGAAGAATCTGATGGATAACTTGCACTGAAACCCAATGAAACAGTTTCTTCATTATTAACCTATAACTTAATACTACTAAATCAACTAACAAAAATGGCAAGTACAGCCTCAGCGTGTGCAAAATTAAATGCTGTTCAATTCCAACAGATACTAGTAAACTAGTGTAATCAGTAACGCTGGCCACGAGCGGTATCGCGCATCGGCGTAGAATCAGTTCGGACCGAGAGGAACGGTAGTATTACTTCGTCTGCGGAGATACGGACATTTTCGCTGCCGGTCATTTGCGCAATTGTTTAGTGTCCTAGAAAAATTATGATTTCGTTAGCAAAACGACCGCGGTCGGACAAACTTCGAAAATTTATTGCAGAAATTCCAGACTTAATATATGAAGGTGCTAAGATTAAATGTGTAATCTGTAAAATCCCGTTAATGTGTTGGTCCAGACAACATTGTCTACGACACGTAAATAGTGAAAAGCATGTCTCAAAAAGAAATTGCGCACGAGACAATGAAAAATTTATATTTAATTTATGCGTTACGTTTATCGCATGTAATATACCGTTTAATTTACTAGACAACCATTTATCTGCTTTTGGAATAACTATTCGGAGTGCAAATTACCAAGTCGAACATCGTTACGAAGAATTGTGCCATCTGCGCGCGATCATATTGAACAAAAATAAAATCGGAGTTGAAAGATCAAAAATTGTGGTTATGTGTCGACGAAACAACAGATCGGAAGAAACATTCTGTTCTTAATGTAATGGCACGCAAATTGGAACCTCATCAATCGGCACCTTCAATTCTATTAGTCTCCAAACGAATATAACAGTGTACTGCCGAAGTAATTTCAAAGTTAGTGTTAAATACATTGGACAAGTTTGAACTTTCAACAAACCAACTCTTGATGTTAGTGAGTGATGATGCTGCAAACATGCTTTCTGTAGGCCGGTCTCTTAAAAAGCATTCTGCTAATTTGTTACACATTACGTATAAAATTCATGCTCTCAATCTTGTGGCGGATAGTATCAGAAAATGTTATCCTGAGGTAGACGCTTTAATAGCGCATACCAAAGCAGTATTTGTCAAATCACTGAAACGTATTCGCGAATTTCACAGACTGTGCCCCCGTATACCAGAGCCACCAGAACCTATTCTAACTCGTTGGGGAACATGGTTGCAGGCCGCGTTTTATTATCATAAATATTTTGACAATATTAAGGAAGAGGTTTTACAATTCGATACAAAGGAAGCTGCCGCTATCCAGAAAAGCCAGCCGAAATTTCAAGATAGTCAGGTTAAAATGGATTTAAAAATCATTCACGACAATTACTTCGGGCTAGCAGATGCAATGGAAAAATTACAAAATCCTGCGGTGCCGTTAGAAGAATCTCTACAAATAGTGCAACATGTTCACGCACAGCTATGCGCGATTGAAGACGCAAAAAATGTGTTTTTGAGAAAAATTCTGATTTTGGAACATTAGGACACATTTGTGAAGGTGCGTCAACAGAATCGTTAAGTTATTTGAAAGATTATTTTACTTACGCAAATATTACGTCACTAGATGTAGAACGTTCGTTCTCTGCATATAAACGCATTTTTTCCTCATGCCGTACTAGTTTTGCCGAAACAACAGTTGAAACATATCTAATGTTGCAGATATTTAACAGACATTATTCACTTTGTAATTTCACGGAGAACTCTTAAAATGGTAAGTGTTTGAGCACGTGTTATTTAATTTTTATTTAAAAGATGAGCGAAATTATTTGCGGCAGCAAACATCTCTATTAGCAGAATAACTCTAGTGGAACGCGTGGCCTGGTCGACTCTACGCTACTGCGCGGTACCGCTCGTGGCCAGCTTTAGTAATCAGTATACAATACCGCATTCCAGTGTCTACAGTTATTCACATAAACAATAAATAGTAAGGGAACTAGCACGGACCCTTGAGGGACACCTCTATCAATGAGTAAGGCATCTGACCGTTGTCTCTGGATTTCCACTGTACTTGTAATCTATTACTTAAATAAAACGTAGGCCACTCAAGTGCTCTTCTGCGGATTCTGACTCAAACTAGCTTTCTCTTCATTTAATTCACTGTAAAGCAAATTTATAACACTCGGAATGTTGGAATACCCAAGGAATAATATCATCCTTTTTTGTACAAACATTTGGGGGAAACACCGTCTGTAAATGATCTATTTTCCAAACCTGTAAGTGTTTTTGAAAAAGTTAATACATGCTTAAACTATTTCTAGTATTTTGATATTAGCGTCGTCTAACTTAACTTCTTTATGTTTCTCTTCTGAATATATGTTATTCTTTACTATATTCCACGCAATCTTGGATTTATTACTCGCTAATTGCTTATCTTTTTAAAATACTTCACTGCCAAGGTAGATCTTAAGTGTTTACAATTGACCACTAGATGGCGCTATTGAAATTTTACCTCTCTACTTTCGTAAAGTTTGATATTTGTTATTGTTGCAGCAGTGACAGCACGGAAATCGACCAAGTGAGCATTTAAAAAAAGTAATCTTGTGAAAAAATCGAAATTTCATGTGAAGGTTTCCACTGGATGATTTTATACGATTTTCGTAAATGCCTAACACAACAACAGTGACTCGAATCGTTTCGTTCAACTTTTAGTAATGAAACGCCATCAGAAAAGGCTATCCACAACTGGTTTGCAGAATTCCATTGTAATTATGCTTCGATCCGTGAAGGTAAACCATAATCAATTTTTATTCCAAAAAACATCGATGCTATACGCAATAAGATTGAAGAGGATCGGCATGTGACTTACCATGACCTGGAGGCAACTTTGGGCATATCGAGGACAACAGTACATTCGATTTTGCATGAAAATTTAGGTACGAAAAAGATCTGTCCCCGATGGATTTCACATAATTCGACCAAAGCTTGGGCTTGCGTCAATTAGTGAAGGGAAATAAATCAGCAGAGGAACCTCAAAATCCGTATACACAACATCGAAACAGATGACAAAACTTGGATATATTCGTACGAGCTCGAAACTAAGCAACAATCAACTGTTTAGGTGTTCCCAGAAGAACCGAATCCAACAAAAGTTATTCATTCAAGAAGCACTTGCAAGGATTGTTTGTTTCTTTCGTTGTACTGAACAGCTCGTAAGCATTGTTTTGGACGATCGAAAATGCTGAATGGTATACAACATTGTAATTGCCAGAAGTCATCGATGAAATCAGGAAAAGCAATCGACAGCATAGCACGTGAAACGATTGTTTGAAGGAGAAAAACGTAGAATTAATGTTTCGTTGCTTGTATTCACCTAATTTATCGCCTAACGACTTCTTGTTCCCGAATGTGAAATAAAAAATGTGTTTATAGCCATTGCTATCACCTCAAGAAGCTGTTGAAGCTTTCAAAACCCATGTTTTAGAGATACCACCTTCAGAATGGAAAAAATGTTGGTTCGAACGCATGAAAAAATGTATAAATCTTAAAGGCAAATACTTTGAAAAACAATAAAACGATTTGTCCCAAAAGTTTTTCTTTCCTTCATTGTTTTTATAAAAACTCTTCAGAAGTAATTAAACTAAACTAATAATCTAAGCTAGACAGGTTAGGTATAAAAAGACACAAGCTGTTACCATTATCGTCCCTTCAGTTTATTCGTAATCTGTTCACGGTTTCATCTTCTATGATACCAGCAAGCAAATATCTTTAATTCAAATGTCTCCCCATGTATTTGGTGATTATGCCCCCAATGATGAGCATATGTAAAACCTCGTAGAATAGTTAGTAAATCTTCTACTTGCTGTTGAATGACATTCTTTTAGATTTAAATTCATTTCCGCATTCATAAAGCTGCTAGAAAAGGAGAAGGATAAGTTTGTAAAATATGCTAGTCATTATCAGAAACTTTTTCCTATGAAATTCTTAGATTTGGTTATGAAAATGGGATTATTGTACTTTGTCAAGCAATTAGTATAAGTATATAAGTATACGTTTGTTTGGTACTCACACAGGAACATGAGCAAAACATGAAGATGCTGTCGAATTCAAGTTTCGTTTATTATTGGTTTTATACCAAAATACGAGGGTAGATTGAAAAGTTTCCGGAATGACAATGAAAACAAAATAAATCGGATTCAAGTTATATTTTAGTTTTCAATACAATCCCCTCTAAGCTCAATACACTTGGTCCAACGTTTCTCTAGCTTCTCGATTCCCTCGCGGAAGTAACTTCGAGGTTCCCAAAATAATCGTTTACAGCCTCTATCAGTTCTTCATTCGACCAAAATCTCTTTCCACCCAGAAATGTTTCGAGAACAGGTGGAAGTCCGACGGAGCCAAATCAGGCAAATACAGCGGATACGGAAGGATTTCGAACTTCAGTTTTTGCTGAGCGATTGTACTTGAATGAGCGGGCGCATTGTCGTGACGAAACAACACTTTTTTCTTGACCATTCCCGGGCGTTTGTCCTGAATTTCTGCTTTTAATTTGTCTAAAAGTGTTGTGTAACATTGACCAGTAATAGTTTTTCCTTTTTCAAGATAATCAATTAGCAACATTCCTTTTGCGTCCCAAAAAACCGATGCCATCACCTTTCCAGCCGAGTGAATGGTTTTTGCCTTCGAAACCGATTCACCGCGTTCAATCACTGTTTTGATTGCATTTTGTTTCTGGTGTGTAGTGATGAATCCAGGTCTCATCCATGGTCACGAATCGTCTCTTGAAATCCGTTGGATTCCTCGTAAACATTTCCAAACAATCGGCTGAGGTTCGAGTTCGAATGCGTTTTTGCTCCGAATTGAGCAAATGCGACACCTATCTTACAGAAAGCTTTTTTAAACCCAATTCATTATGTAAAATATGAACTACTCGTTCATAAGAGATGCTCACGGCTTCCTCAATTTCACGCACTTTTATTCGGCGATCTGCCAAAACCATGTCATGGATTTTATCCACAATTTCTGGCGTGGTAGCCGTTTTTGAACGTAGTTCATCAGTTGTACGCGTGCGGTCACGCTTGAATTCCGAAACCCAAAAACTCACAGTGGAAAATGAAGGTGATGGATTCCCAAGAACGGCATCTAACCCTGACTTGATTCCTGTTGCGGTTTTCCCTTCCAAGTAGAAAATTTGATGACCGACCCGTTTCAATTATGGATAAACGCGAAGGTTTTTTCCATAACTGAAAACTCAGACTTTAATGTTTGCCAAAACCAGACTATTTGACAGATCGATTTGATATTTGCAGTCAATTAATATGAAAGAATTGCCAACACAACGACCTAAAAGGTATTTGGAAAAAAGCAACCCCCTAGCAGCGATTCCAGAAACTTGTCAATCTACCCTCGCAATGATTGAAATAACAAATTTCGTGGATAAACTGTTGGATAAATAATTTCTTAGAATATTAGATCAACGATCTCAACAGCAATATTATAATTCACTGACATTAAATTCTAGCGCCTTGAAATTATTACCAACAAGTTTAAAACGTTGTTTATCACCTTTTTTGTGTTTAAAATCCAATATTTCCACTCTAATCTCCAAAACAAACCACATACCAGACTTGATTTATAATTCATACACGTAATAATAACAACGCCATTACATCAATAACCTTCAATGCTATCGTAAGATGACGAAACATAGGAATTCAATTCAGAACGCATATAAAACTTTATACGACGCCATAAACATCCAAACGACAATCGATAATAAGCGAACAAAAAAGTACGAACGTTCCAAACAGTCGATTGTTACCCAATTAATTGGCGCCAAATTTAAATGTGATAAAACGAAACCTAAGGCGCTTTTTCTTGTGAACCCGGTTTAAAAAATTTTGAAGCTTTTGTATTTCCTTGTGAAATAGTGACGTCATATACGCCGCAGGTTGAATACGATTCAAAACATACTCGGCAAACGTTTTAAACCGATGCTGAAGACTGACGGGAAATTTGACGTTTTATTTGGTTAATGATACCATCCGAAATCTGTATAATATTGGTTAACGGGGTCGGTAATACAGGTTAATATACAAAACAATCAAGTTAAACAAATTATAGTAGGTATGTTCTCATAAACTTTCGAAGAATAACATTTCCATCTGCGGTTGATTAAAAAGCAACATATTTAATAAAATTATACGGTACCGTTGATTCTCTTGAATTATTGTCAATAATGCCAAATGCTCTGCCATGTTTAACATTCATGTGACGTTATGGTTTGAAAACATGCATTCTTGCGATATCTATTTACGTGACGTCACATTTAAATACGGTTTAAAACATTTATTGAATACGGTGAACAAGAAAAAACGCCTCTAGTCCGATATATCTCGCGCAATTTAGAAATTGATTTCTGTTTAATACTTGCAATTTTGAGTGTGTTAAAATTGTTGTAATAAATGTGTTGTTGTCATTGGCGAAATAAAATGTTTCACGCGATTCTGTCCAAGTTAACTTGGTTTAAAACTAAAAGAAAACTCCGACTTGGTTCTTGAATACACTTTGAGCATAATTATCTGCTAAATTCTTCTTCTACTTTTATTAGGAAATATTTTTTTTGATTCTGCTAGCTTTATTATTATTGACAGATTACCACATTAGCCAATTAAATTTTAAACAATTAATCCTGATACGATTTAAGTAAGATTTAACTGTCAAATGTAGTTGTAATCAACATAAGAAAAAATTCAAAAAATCTTGGTCCTCTCTCTGGATCATAAAAAAAGAACTACACATTGCATTGAATCCAGCCTTCTGCTTTTGAATTACGAAATTTGTTGGAGCGATAGATGTAAATATCATCTTCAATTTTATATGTTTTACTGTCTAACAGGATTAACAGCTTAGGCAAAATTTTTTAATGAATTTTACGGCGCAAAGTCTGGAAGAGGGGACAAGCTGAGTTTATTCTACAAATGGATTAAATATTATATTAACCCTAGGATGCATGGGTGTTCGGATATACAGATTAACATTTCTCTGGTCTATCAGGCCCGGTTGTTTTTTTACTCTGTTAAAAATATATAAGAACATGAAATATATTTAAATCATTTATTTGTGCGTGTAAAAATCTTAAATAATTAAACAAAACCTCTAAGTAAAGATTACAGCTCTTATAAATGTAAATACATGTAAGTAGCAATTTTTACAAATTCTTACACTATGTTCGTTGCACACATTATTGCGACACTTTTCACAAACTAATTTGCTTTTTCTGTCTAAACTAGAGGGACACATCATGCATCTTTTATTTGTAACGGCATCAGTCGCAGTTTTTTCAATGTTAATAAATTTGTTCATACAATTTATTGAATTTTTGGTATTTTCGGATTTTTGACTTCCTTATCATATGCGGATTACCAATTGCTCAGCAAATTTCCCTTTCTAAAATAGTCGTCTAGCGTGTATTACATTCCTATGATAATCAGGTTTCAACGTAGAAAATATAATAAATGCATTTAGTGCTGCAATATCGATCATATTAGAAAAAAGCGCCATAGGCCAACGCTTCGTTTGCCTTTTACATGTATAGTTGGACTGTTTTTGATCCATTACGTCTACTCCCCTTTTGGCCTTGTTATAATGAAGTATTAATTCCAGTTTCTGCTTAACATTTTCACTTATAGACATATTGTGCATGGTGCTGAGTGAAATGACTGACTTGTTTTTCTTAGGAATGTAGCCAACCATAATCATTTTGCCCATAAAAGCCAAATGTAGAAGAGAAACCCGGGTTTTTCCATCTCTTATTTTTTTGGGTTTTTCCTTTCTTATTTTTTCTTAGTGTTCCAACCACTGTTAGGTTCTTTTTTTTTAATTAATTACTTTAGCCAATGGAAATTTCCCTTTGAAAAGAAGGTTTTTTTCCATTTAACATTTAAAGTTCAAAAAGAAATTGTGTTTTTGTTTTTGGCAAAACTAAAAAGTTTCTATCGGGAACCCCCAAGGAAATTTTTTTAAAATGGTTTTTAAAAAGGCTTTGATTGGGTCGTCGCCCGGGTTTTTTATAAACCATTCCTTCAATTTTTCCAAACCTTTCCCGATTGATTTTTTTTAAAAACTTCCAGGGCCCTTTTTCCAAAAGGGTTAAAAATCTTGATACCTTTTATTTTGACGGTTTTTATTTTTGGCATTAACCCCCAAATTTGAAAAGCATTTTTTCAGGTGTATCACGGGCACTGCTTTAGTTTTAACCCCTTGGTCCTAAACGCAGTACGTTACGTTTTGCAGTTTTCGTAGAGCTTGGCGGAACTTTATTCCAACGGATGCCGGATGGAGAAGCGAAACAGTTGGGATTATCACTATCGGCCTCCGCTGTAACTACATCTTCTTCAGACTCGGAATTTGAAGAGTCTGAATTGGCTTCTAATGGATCTTGAACGGTTCTTCAATTTCAGATGTTTCACTCTCTTCCAATAAAACTTCATCACATTTCTTTGCCCACCGCATTAGAGTTTCCTGGTCATTGGGATCTCCATACCTCACTATTGCACGTTGCCCGGTCGATTTTCTTGAACATGAAGCCATAACGAACATTCACAAACAAACACCTCAAGCAAATGTTAGCATCTGAAGTCTTTTTTATGCCTCCGCATATTTATATGATATGCATTTCTGCGTGTTGAAACCTGCGTACGCCGTTGAAACTTGCAATCTCCGTTAAGCGCAGAAACAGGCCTGTTCCTACATGTTTTAATAATATGGGGAATAAATAGAGTTGATTGTCCACTGAAACTGGGAATCGTAGCTTATTAGTGCCAAGGTTGATTTTTTTGTTCTTTCGAGTGCGACGGATTAACTACAAAGCAAATGCTCATATAAATATGGTCCGTACCCGATCAAATCGATGAATTCCACACAATATATTACCAGTGGGAACTAGAAAAAAACTTACTAAACCTATTAAAACCCTTTGAAAAGATTACTAAGATTTTTAGTAAGAACAGTGCATCTATATCAGAAGGAATACCATTAAGACACGTTTGAATTATCTTGACAAAGCTGAAGGAGCTGATTTTTCTGGAATGCAGACTACTAAAAAAGGTGCAAAGACTTCACTGATACAAATCTTTTGGTCACTTTATTAGACCCAAGGTTTAAAACACGTTTCTTCGACGATGCTTTATTGCAAAGAACCTATACAGATTTAAAAAATGAAATCTTAAAAATTAATAGACAGGATCCCAAAAACAACAAATCTGGTAGAGAGTAATGATAGCTCCGATGTGAGTGACAATTATGATGCTCCACTAGCCAAAATTGCTAAGAAATCAAAAGAAGTAAACCAAGACAATGTTCCTAACTCAATTCCTCGTGGTTTGTTTTGGAATACCTTTAAGGAATTTACCGGTAGGCGGGCAAGTAAATCACCCTTAGATAAGGAAGCCAATGATTTAATTAATAAAACTGAAGATGGACGTAAAATGTACATTGAATTAGCCAAAATATCAAAGAATGAAGATCCTTTGACTTGGGTAAAGCAAATAGAAAAGACAATTTTCCACTACTATATAGATGTGCAATAATACACTTAGCATCCCCACCAAATAGTGTGATTAGTAAACAGCTATTGTCTTCAGCTGGGGACGTATATGAAAGCGCAAGAAGTCGTCTAAACCCAGAAAGGGTAGAAAGTTTATTATAACTTACAAAAACATAACATTAAATATTAAATATGATAATTGTTTTTTTTTATTTAATCTTTTTCAACTTTAAATGTTTCTTTTGTATTTTTTAAATAAAAATATACACTTATATCATTTTTATTCAGTATTTTTGTTTTAATTTCTTTAAAAAATCCTTATCATTTAAAATAGTTATTGATATTTTTATTAGGCCGATATTGCATTTTACATATCGGCCGATAGACCGATACGGACTGAATCGTTTTTGGCACATACCCCCTTTGACACTTCCACGCTTCAATTCCTTCCGGTGAAGATGCCATCCAAACATGAACCTTTTCAGAATGTAATGATTTCTGTATCATGACAGGGTTTTCACTGTGCCATATAGGTATGGTTTGTTGGTGAAACCAAGCTTCGTTTGGAAAGAAGGATTTGTTAAAGATATTATCATCATCCATGTGATTTTCACACCAATTGCGGTATTGCACTCTCACTACATGAATTTTATATGCATATTTTTTGAGATCTCTTTTAAGAATATGCTGACATATGACAAATTAATTTCCTAAGAAAGCTTTTTCACTGACTTTTTCGACTTACTGCAGCAGTTTCACAAAATTAGCAAGGCAGCGAACAATTTGTAGATATAAATCAAGAAATGCTGATGCAAAATGTGGAAATCGAAGACGAAATTCATCCACATACATAGTTCCATAGAATAAAATGTTGTATATGCAATCAAGTTTTAAATTCCCCGCCATTTTAAGTGTGTTCTTTAGTATCTAAGTTGGTAATATCTAAGAAGTACGGTTGATAGATAGAGAAGCAAGTACAAAAACTGTTACAGTTAGTTAAAGTAAAAACGCATGCTTTTCTGTAATTAATTTAATTAACATTAAATACACAAACCTGCGTGACATTTATTTCATAGGTTATGGGGCCAGGCACCATTGAAAAAGGGAAATAAAAACGAAATTGGTTGTTTTTAGTTAGTTGTATATTGTCCATACAGATTATGACGTCCAACATGGAGGAAGAAAAATGTATTTGATGGAAGCAATTACAGCAACTGGAAATTACGTGTTCTAACACTTTTGGAAGCACGTGATTTATCGAGATATGTAGAAGAGGATGTGGAATTAGATGATAAAAATAAGACACAAGACAGAAAATGTAAGTCGTTATTTTTCCAAAGAATTGGTGATAGTCATCTAGAACTAGTAAAAGATTGTAAAACAGCGTTTGAGGTGTGGTCAACATTAAACGAGATTTTCAAAGAAAAGGTATTAAAAGTCATTTATTACTAAGACGCAAACTTCTATCAATGAAATATAATGAAAATGAGAGCTTGTAAAACCACCTATTAGAATTTGATAAACTAACAAGAGAACTTAAAAATTCTGGTGTGAAATTGGAAGAATTAGATATAGTAAGCCATTTATTGTTAACCCTCCCCAAAGTATTTGAATCTATAATTACAGTGTTCGATACTATGGAAGAAAAGAATCTCACTCTAAATTTTGTGAAAAATAAACTATTGGATAACGAAATTAAACGTAAACATACAAATCACGAAAGTTTAAAGGTTAGTACTGCATTTACTGGCAATATTAAATTTAAATATAAATGCTGTAACTGTGGAAAAGTTGGACATAAAAGAATTGACTGGAAATATAAGAAACACGAGCAAACTAATAGTAGTAGTAAGAATATTAAAGCAAATAGCATTTATAGTTCAGAACAGAGATGATGTAAAATACAGAAAGAAGAAATGATTGATTGATTTGTCAATTTAGGCTTAGCGTTGCCTTTCATCTCTTCGCTCAAGTTCAAAAAAGGGACTAACTTTTTAACACTTCCCCAGGGGTTCATCAGGGCTTATTTAATAAATTGAAAACCAGACAGAACAGGGGGGGAAAACCCACAAAAGAAGAAACAGAAGGTTCGCGTTACATATGCAAACCCTACCCCCCAAAACCCTTAAAAAAAAAAAAAACACACTCTTATTTTGTTCTCGCGGAGAAAAAATATATAAATTGAAAAATTTTGAGGGTAATGACCCAAACAACGTCCTGTAGTCGAAAAAACCCCAAGGGGGAATGTTTAAAAAAGGCGTTGACAATGAAATTTTTAGGACAATTCATAAAATGGCCCCAGACTTTCCTTTCTACATTCCATGTTTCACTGTCTTTGAACAATCTTCTTGGGTAACTAGAATACCATGATTGGACCTTAATCGGCCACGTCTTGCCAAAGTTTATGAATATAACATTTTGAAACCATGGTGTTTTGGGGGTTTTAGTTAAATTTTTTAAAAATTTCCTGTTGCTGCACTTGTAAAACCCCATTATAGTCGCTTTAATAACCCCCTTTTTACAGCATTTAAACATGACGGGTAAAATTATGCAAATTTCGTTTTAACCAGTTTGGGAAATTCCCCCTTTTTGTTGTTTTCCCAAACCAATGAAACCTTTAAAAAAAATTTATCTTTTAACGTATCTCTAATTTAAAAAATCTGTATGTAAAAAGACTAACCAGAGGAGATATTCAGGAAACGTTACAAACTTTTGCAATATGTAACAACCAAAAGTTTTTTTGGGCAATGGAATTGGCATTTTAATGTTTTATAGCTATTAATTCGGGAACCCACCAAATGGGTTTAATTTAAAGTTCTGATGTCTTTCTGAGGATAAACCATGCACAACCCACAGATTCCTCACTCGTGAGCCATCGGGTTTTATGATGTAGTTTTTTCCATTTATCTCTGATCAATTTTGAAATCATTATTGATATTGTTTTTAAAAGAGGGGTCGATAAGTAATTGTAGTACCAACATTTAATAGGTTCCACCAAGAACAGGTATTCAATGTCGTAAATACTATACTTTTCTGAAGCGATATTGGGAGAAAGAAGAAATTACATAGTATCTTGATTCAGGAGCAAGCGAGCATATGGTAAATAACAAATGTTATTTTAAAACTCTACGAAATTTGACTGATAACATTAAAATAGCTGTTGTCAAAGAAGGACAAACGTTGGATGCTGTAGGTATAGGTGACATTGAGGTTACATCGGTTGTTGATGGAAAATCTAGAATAATCTCAATATACAATGTTTTGTATGTACCACAATTATTATATAACCTGTTTTTAATTAGGAAAATTGAGGAAAAGGGTATGACAGTGGTATTTCAAAATAAGGAAGTCAAAATTTATAAGAATGACTGAAACAGTTCACTAAAACCCTTACCACAACACTTAATTCGTACTGGACGCGTTTCACGATAGCCAAGCTATCGTCATCAGCAACTTAGACTGAACTCTCAGTTCGGTCTTGCTGCTGATGACTTGGCTCTTTATGCAGAATCAATTTGTAAAGTGTTGTGGTAAGGAATGAACTAGCTCGTGTTCCAGTGCCACAGTTTTAGAGTATCCGTTTAGTTATAGAATGAGTACGTAGTAGCGAAAGGCATACGGAATGGAAAGTTGTAACATGGTACAAGTCCAGGCTAACACATAGATGGCGCTAGTTTTATTGCATTCACTGTTTTGCAGTTAGTACTAACCTTAAAGAAGACGAGCTGTTAAAGAATTTCACTGATGTTCTATTCATTAGTTTGTGAGTTATTGTACTAAGAGTGGGCGCTACTTTTTATTTAGTATAATGGATCAAAAAACAATTTCGTGTTTTAATTTTACACTGCTTCTTGATGGGAAAAATACCGTTCAAGCGAAGCAATGGCTTGAAAAGTGTTACGGGGACTCCGCTCCATCAGAAACAACAATAAAACGTTGGTTTGCTGACTTCAAACGTGGTCGTAGAGACACCGATGATGCAGAACGCAGTGGACGTCCAAAATGAGGCGGTAACACCAGAAAACTCAAAAAAATCCACAAAATCGTTTTGAATGATCGAAAAGTGAAGTTGCGTGAGTTAGCTGACATCGTAAAGATATCAAAAGAACGTGTTGGCTTTATATTGCATGAGCATTTGACTATGAGAAAGCTCTGTTCGAAATGGGTGCCGCGTTTGCTCACTGTTGACCAAAAACAAGAACGTGTTGATGCTTCTGAGCAGTGTTTGGCCATGTTTAAAAGCAGCTAACAAACCGGAATTTTTTGCGTCGATATGTGACAACGGATGAAACATGGATCCATCACTTCACTCCCGGAATTAAAACGATCGTCATCTGAGTGGACAGCAACTGGTGAACCTCGTCCAAAAGCGCCGAAAAGCACAATCGGCTGGAAAGGTTATGGCCTCGGTATTTTGGGATGTGCGTGGTGTAATATTCATCGACTATCTTGAGAAGGGAAATACCATCAACAGTGAATTATTATATAGCGTTACTGGAGCGTCTGAAGGCCGAAATTGCAAAGCAACGTCCGCATGGCGAAGAAAGAATTTTTTGTTTCATCAAGACAACACCGTGTACAAGTCAATCAAAACAATGGCAAAACTACATGAATTGAACGTCGAATTACTCCCACATCCACCGTATTCGCCAGATTTGGCCTAGCAACTACTGGCTGTTCGCAGACCTAAAAAAATGCTCGCCGGTAAGAAATTTCGCTCGAATGAAAGAGGTTATCGCTGAAACTGAGGCATATTTTGAGGCAAAGATAAGTCGTTTTATAAAAGTGGTATTGAAATGTTAGAGCGGCGCTAGAATGATTGCGTTGTTCTTGATGGAAATTACGTTAATGAATAAAGCTAATTTTGAACAAAAAAAAAACGTGTTTTCTTTGTCAGGCCCGGGACTTTTCAGCCCATGTGTTATGAACTGTTGACTCTAAAATTGATTCGTATTACACGGAAGTTCGTCATAAGCGGGTTCGCAATCAAAAGTAGCTGACGAAATTGAAGAGCTGGATATATCACCAAATACGATTAAGAAAGACTACACCAAACACTGTGAAGTTTGTATCGCAGGTAAGCAGACTCGTTTACCATTATAATAATAAAACAGTACGTTCAACCAGGCTATTAGAACTAGTGCACTCGGATGTGTGTGGTCCAATATCACCTTCTACATGGGACAATAGAAGGTATTTCATGACTGTAATTGATGACTTTAACCATTTTACAATGGTATTTTTACTATCAAATAAAGCTGAAGTAGGAAAACATCTAATTGAATATGAAGCACAAGTTACTGTAAAATTTAATAGAAAAATATCGAGATTTAGATGCGATAATGGGGGCGAGCAGGTGTCGAAAGGGTTTGTTAACTTTTGTAAGTTTAAAAGGGTACAGATTGTGGGACAATGTACAAGAAAAAGTGATAATTGCAAGAGATGTGTTGTTTAATGAAATCTTAGTGCTAAATAATACATTATTGTTCGATGATGGAATTAGTTATCCCAATGAAAATGATAGCCGTGGTGCGACAAATGAAGAGAAAGAAACTGAAGAATCGCTACAAGAAAAAGAAGAACACGAGGAAATACCGCCGTCTTGGAATTCCGACTGAATGCGGGTGCTGTAGTAGATGTATGTACATACCTCAAGACAATGAAGATGTTGAAACATCGCTGGAAAAAGAAAAATGGTAGGACGCTATTCAAAGGAATTTGTCATGTGAAAAAATGAAACCACCAATTAGTTCAACCACAGGCAGAAATGAAGATTTTCGACAAGGATAAAGAATGACGAAGGTGGTAAAACCAACAAGTATAAAGCAAGGCTTGTATATAGACTATGGAGGGAATAAACCTTTGTTTAGTTTGCAAAATTACTTTAACTATAAAACTGTAGTACTTTGACAACTATGAAGGATCCAATAGAAGCAAATTTAAAATTAACTGAAAATGTTGAAAGTTCTTGTAAAAAACCATATAAGGAATTAGTAGGTAGTCTGATGTATATAATGTTAGGGTCTCGGCCATGGAATTATTTAAAACGAATACTAAGATATTTGAAAGGTACTGCAAGTCGTGAACTAGCTTGCGTAAGAAATGAAAATTGTGAACCGTTAGTTGGTTATGCAGATTCTGATTGGGCTAACGATGATGATAGACGATCTGTGTCGGGTTATGTATTTCAAGTATACGGATGCACTGTTTCTTGAGCAACTAGAAAGCAGCCTTCTGTATTCCTATCATCAACGGAAGCTGAGTACGTCGCATTTAGCAGCGCAACTCAAGAAGCGATATTGCTTAACACTAGAACCGCTGAGAATTCCTCATACCTCGAACCGCCGGCCCGGTCAAATTGACCGGTGATTAATGCTAATTTTGTTTCGACTGTTTTTATTAATTAGCATAATTTGTTTGCATAAAAGTGTATATTAAATATAAAAGTAACTTCTAACTTAACTTTGGTATTTTGAATTTCGTTCTAATTTTAAAATTTTAAATCACATTTTCCACATATGTTCTTGTTACAGTTCTTACATCGTAAAGTCACTATTTTCACATTTCTTTTCTTCACATGTACGTCTTTTGCGAGATTGCTTATCAGTCTTTAAGTTCTTGTTGCATTCTTGATTCGATGTTCCCTCCTGAGGGTCTTCTTCGTTGTTATTGGATTGTTGCGAGAGTTCTTCTGCCAATTGCAGAATGAAATCGCGACGTTTTAGTTTTTTGCCAATTGTCTTTGTATACAGCAAACGGATTGATTGCAGCAAGATCCAATATATTATAAAAAACATGGACTGGCCATCTTGAGGAGTGCCTTTCACGCTGTATTTTCGGGCCATTGATCTACTACGTCAACACCATATTTTGTGCTATTATCAATGTAAAACTGTTTCTGGCTTTTCTTTCTACCAGCATCAATCGAAACTGTTGGATGTTGGGTACTTAGAGGGAGAACATTTTTGTTTATTTTGGCTTGATACACTGTCAGAAAGTCAAACACATTTCTGCACTTGTAGATAAAACAGTTTCACATAAAGAACGTTTGCTTTTTTGATTACTTCAGGAATTTCTTTTCTCAAAGCTGTTCACAGTTCCAAAAATTGTGGTGTTTGGTTGCTAATTGTTGCAAGTTCCAAACTGGTAAAAAAATTGACCGCTGTCCGCGTTGTTCCTTTCTCGGTGTAAGGCTTTAGTAATTTTTAGAACGACGTATTCACCAAGTATAGTTTGTCCCTATTGGTCTCGAATCATCTTTTCCTAAATATGGGAAGGGGCATTCCTTTACCTGTTGCTTCAATGTCAACAGTAAGCCAAAATTTAATGCTAAACTTATCCGGTTTATTGGACATGTATTGCGTAAATCGACAAATCGACATCTTGCTTTTGTAGGAAAAAGTTGTTTGTCTATTGTTGTTTTCTCCGGGCACATAATAAATTTTGCAATTGTAAGCAAATTTTTGCTATATTTCAGAAACTAAAGCAAACTTGTCATGTTCCAATCTTTTTTTCCTTGTAGACTTGAGATCGAATCTCATATATCGCATGATTTCTCTAAATTTGTCTCTAGACATCGCTTGACTAAAAAACGATATTCCCTACTTTTTAGACCACAAGGAACCTAATTCTAAGCGACTGGAACCATGAGCACCACGTGCGTATAGAATGGCATTAAAGGATTCTAGATCTCCTAAAGATAATTGCCAATCTTGACTGTCTAGTTGTCTTCTAGCTTCAGCCTCGGTGCATTGTTTTATGTGTCTCAGCATCAAGTCATCGATAAACAATCTCCAGAAACTTCTCGCATTTCTGCAGTTGCTTTCTGTTTTGCGTAGCCTGTTGACCCTGGATGGTCCCTGAATATATTAGGTTGGGTTTCTGCCTGCAACGACTGACTCATGAAATTACTTATAAAGCTGAATTGTCTTTTGATTTGCAAGCCGCACCGAGATTGAAGAAATCACCTTTTCTGTTAGTTTCTTTTATGGCAATTAGAGCGAACAGACGTTTTCACTTCCTGCTTATCACTGGAACTAGCATAGTCACTGCAACCATTACATCACAAACTGTGTCATTGTCAGATTCGTCACTATTTTGTTCCTCACTCGCAATAACTCGAGAACGAATTTCGTTTTCACTGTCTGTACTAACTGATTTAGAATCATTCTCGGAATTTCCTAGTGAAAGATTTTCCAATTCGTCTAAATACGCTAAAGCTTGTGCAACCGAGAGGCCTTTACAGGACCACATACTGTTCAGTCTAACTAAACAGGACGAATGCACTTTCAGAGTACTACCGATATTTTTATATGTTCACAATAGTGCAGGTTGAAACTTGCAAAATATTTTGTACGCATGCGCCAATGCGCGACACTAAAAAGAGCACGAGTAGAAACAGGTTCTTTGTTGAGGGCAACGCTGAACATTCGAAACAAGTACTAACAAATAGGAACAAGCTCTGATCGGTTGATGCAAATATGATGCAGTTATATGCCTTGTGTTATACGTAATAAATGTGAGAGCATCGCCAAACTAAATTTAGGAAAAGTCACATGATTTCAAGATTATATCAAAATGAATTCCGTTGAAAAAAAAAAACTTTAAAATTGAAACACGGTCAAATTGACCGGTGCGGCGGTTCTAGTGTTAAACGATTACTTGAAGATCTCGATGTAACTACAGGTGCAATTAAAATCTACGAAGATAATCAAGCATGTATCCAACTTGCAACGAATGCTTTAGAACATAAACCTATTAAACATATTGATATTAAGTATCATTTTGTTCGCGAGAAAATTGAAGAAGGTATAATTGAACCTGTGTACGTTAAAATAAAGGACCAGGTAGCGGATATCTTGACAAAATCACTGCCTGCGCAGTGAATTTATTAAAAATTAACTAGGAATAATAATTGAAAGTCTTGATTGAAGAGGGGCGTTGTATATGCAATCAAGTTTTAAATTCCCCGCCATTTTAAGTGGGTTCTTTTGTATCTAAGTTGGTAATATCTAAGAAGTACAGTTGATAGATAGAGAAGCAAGTACAAAAAAGTAAAATCTCATTCTTTTCTGTAATTAATAGCATTAAATACATGTTAAATAATAAAGTGTTAGTATTTATTTCAACATAAAACCATTCTATGCAACTATGTATACTCTGTTTCTATTAAATAATCTTCATACAATATTTCAAGAGGAAATTAAATGGTAACAAATAGTACCAATCTCCAAAAAACAAACTAGAAACTCAAAATATTATATTTTTACACATACAAATACCACCACGTCGTAACGCACTAGATTTAAACCTCATATACACACGTGGAATAGTGTAATAGAAGAACGCTGTATAGAGTAAAAGTTCGCCTCAGCAGCTAGCCCTTGCCGCAACCGAGACTACACGATCATTTTTTTTCCTTACGAACTCCCCTCGCTAGTACCTCTCCACCGACAAGGACGATCATAAGGCACCCGCCGCTAAAGAGCAACAAGGACGGAGAATCTCTAACGACAGAAACGGGTACGATTCATGGCACGCCGAGATGAAAGCGTTGAGATACGACTGCCAGACGTGCCGGACAAGGACGGCTAGAGATAGTAATTTGGTTGCTCTCGCTGGATAATAAATGAATGCGTTGAGAACGTGCGAGACGAAGACAGACGGTTTCTACCGCTCTACGAAGCGAGATGGACGTAGAAACTTTTGTAGGAACCAGATACTCGCAGCACACGCGATGTTGTAGAATAATATTGTAAATAAACGACTATCGAAGCGGACTACTCTTCTTCATTTGTTTGCGCCGCTTGCTGGGCTCGCGCTTAGCCGGGCGATCGGCGTTTGTTTGTTTGGATGTTCGTTTTAATGTGTGTGGTGCGCTTATTACGTTATATGCATGGGCGACTTGGATTTTTTCTGTTTACGATTCGCGTATTTCGACTATTTTTGTTTTTATCGCTTATTTAATGAATTTGAACGATAAAAGTAAAATTTCGAGGAAAAAGTGTTTAGAAAATATAGTATTTTATAAACATACCTTAGAGATTATTGACTTTTCTGCAGTACACTTTCAAAAATCTACACTAATAATTAGCAAATCCGTTAGAAAATTAGAAAAAATAAGATTTATGGGGTACAGAAATTTTTGAATAAAAAAAAAACCATTCCAAGTTCCAATTCCTAAAGGCATTCCCTCAAATTCAAAGTTTGTTCTTTTAAGAGCGCACCCTCAATGGTTTCTTTGAAATTTACCAAAAATGTTCTTCAATACTCACAATTTTCTTTCGAATAGCTTTTAAAATCTACCGAAATGTTCTTCACCTTGTATTTTCCTTGTAACAATAAGATGTTTTAAAGAATTTTGATTATGAACCCAAATTTTAACGATCAAAACAAAAATCTGATTTACACCAATAAGATTTCTTGATTTCTTCCAATATGAACAAGGTTTCTAACATATTACCTTTATTTAATCGTAATCCAACAGCAACCGTATTAATTAATTATTAATGTTTTGTAAGAACTCATATTCAATTGCGAGAAAAAAAAAATGAAATTTGCGGGCTTCAGACGCAAAATTTGGTAAAAATCGTAGATTTTTGAGCAAATAACGTAAGAAAACATTGTAGATGGTATATATTTACATTAAGAACATATTCAAAACAAAAACTTCTATAAGAACGATAATTATGAGCATATTTAAATGGAAAACTGCGTTTTATCGATGAGGAAATCAATAACTTCCCATATTTTAGCTCGGTTTTAATTTAAAAATCACCAGAAAAGGTGTTATAATCATCCTAATAGGCTGTCAACGTTTCAAACTTACCTGCTGTCAAGAAACCGGGCGATGAAAACAGTCGAAAATCGCGATTTTATCGGACGAAAACAAACGACGACGACAAACAGCAACACATTGCGTCGGATACGAATCGGCACGAACCGGCAACGCGGTCGGCCCTCACCGGGCGAGCTGGCAACCGCGCATCATCGCCTACATACTGGTACTACTGCGATAGCGGACTGCATGTTAAAATAGAATCGATTCACGGACTGATTTTTCCGAGTTCCCGGTATAATAGCCGGACGAAATTTTCACACGCTGTCGGCGATTTCTTGACGAACGCATTACCGCAAGAATCGCGACGATCGGACGACTTTCAACGGCGCTACGATGAAAAATGTCCGGCACCTAGCCGTTCCGCGACGCACTTCGATTTTGTACTAACCGATGCTGGCTTGTCTTGATGGTCGACCCGTTCGACCCGCCTGAGACTGGACACGCCCATATCCAATGAGGTGCCGGGATAGCTATTGACGTCACGCGATGGAAGCCGAACGGCTACGAACGCCGGCGATTCTAAAAGTGCTCCTTTTAACATTCCATTTTGTGGTGATCAGATGGAATTCTCGGTTTTTCGAGCCGTTTATTGTGCATAATAGGGATCCTAGTCGATTGTGTGGTGATTTTGGAGCTGCGTTTGGGGATTTTGTTGTTAGATGCTGGGGTACTAATAGAATTATCTTTTTTTTTTGGGAGGTAATGCTGGTAACATTGGGATATTAAAAAAATGATCTCATATAAGAAAAATTTGCTCCGATATAGATAGCACTTAAAGCTATTAGACTTCTGTAAATAAGGTTAGCTCAACTAAGTAATTGGTATTACGAGCAGTACCTCTTATATTACGAAAACAAGAGAAAAATAATTTTTGGTACAAATCGTTTTATTGTTTTTTAAAATATTCCCCCAAAAGATTTATACATCTTTTACTTACATTCGAACAAACTCTTCAAACGTTTTTTCCATTCTAAAGGTGGTATCTCCAAAACAAGGATTTTGAAGGTTTCAACAGCTACTTGAGGTGCTAAAAATCGCGGCCCACGCATTTTTTGTTTGGCATTTGGAAACAAGAAAATGTCATTAGGCAATAAATCAAGTGAATACAGATTTAGACATTAATTCGATGTTTTTGTTAAATAACCAATTGTTTGACGTGCTATGTGAGAGCTGGTAAGTATCGTCATGATGAAAGATGACGCAACGTTGTTGATTGTCTTTTCTGATTTCATCGATGAGTTCTCTCAAACAAATTGTTCCATTCCATGTTCTTTAATCCTTGAAAGTAATGCTTGCGGCATGTCTGGTACAAAGAAAGAAGTAATCCTTGGAAATGCTTCGTGAATGAACAACTTTTGTTGGATTCGTCACCTGTTAGGATGTTACACACGGATTTTGGAATTCCTCTATCGATTTTTTTTGAGCATTTCTTTGCACCAATTAACACAAGCCTTTTTCTGTGCTTAGGTCAAATTATGCGGAACAGGGCGTTTTTGTTTGGGACTGTACTTGACAGTGGGAAGTGGGAGGGAGACGGAGTTGACGGCCCTGAGCTCGTAAAGGAATGCAGTTTCAGCCACAATGGGCGTACAGTGACAGTAAATTCTGAACGGTACACTGAAATGATCAGAAAGTTTTTCCTAAGAGAGTTGCGTAGGAGCAGGAGGCTAAACACAAATTTGGTTCCAACAAGATGGTGCAACAGCCCATACTGCAAGAATATCTATGGACTTGCTTCGGCGTACCTTCCCCGGTATGGAGATGTGCCTTGGCCTCCGCGTTATCCAGACCTCAGTATGTGTGATTTCTTCCTCTGGGGTTACTTAAAATCTCGTGTTTATGCGGACAAACCTCGCACATTAGAGGAACTTAAAGATGCGATTCGACGTGAGATCCAACTGATTGATCAGCAAACATTGGAAAGAGTGTGGGAGAACTTCAAGAGTGCATCGATGAACAGGGTAAATATCTATCAGACATTATTTTCCAAACATAACTTCAATGGCATATATTTTACTACATTTTTATGTCAATAAATAATTTTTCAACATTAACCGAGCATTATTTTTTTTTAACGCCCTATTCCTCGTGATCACCCTGTAGAAGAAATTGTATTAGCAGATCGCCGTTTGAAAGTAAAGAAATTAGCAGTGATTCTCCATACCCATTTGGATATGAATAAGGTTAGTGCAAGATGGGTGCCGCATCTTCTTTCTGCTCTCCAACGTGAACGTCGGGTCGAATGTGCGCACTCGTTTTTAAACGTGTATGGAGAGCGTACGGCCCGAGATCGATTTTGGAGTCCATTGTCACAGGAGATGAAACAATGGTTCTATATTATGATCCTATATCCCAAAAGGTATCGATGGAATGGTGGCTATCCGATGAACCTCGTCCCAGAAAGACATTTTGAAGGAATTTATGGCGCCTACATCTTAAGTTGGATCCACAATAAGATTTATTTGTGAAACGCATAACTCTCAGTTCAGCTTGTGATATATTTTGTTGCATTCTAAATACTTTGATTCAAACTTTTCTTCAGTGCAGTACATAGCATTAATTTTTTTATTTATTATTTTTTTATTCCCATAAATGTTGGGGATGATTTGCAAAATTGTATGCTGTATTTATATTTGTATTATTGTTGTTTAATTGTAATGATCTATATGTAACATAATTTGGTTAACAATAATGGACAGTAAACTATTATTATTATTATTATTATTAATGCCCCGACGCCCTGAAAGGGCATAAGGAGGACGAGAATTATTATTATTATTATTATTATTATTATTATTATTATTATTATTATTATTATTATTCCTACACCATTAGTGAGTTTTTAGATTCCAATTAAATTCTATATTCATTATTATAAACCATCTTACTTAATAGTACTCCTTGTAAACTTTTTACATCTATTGTCTTCATTTTAATGATTATTTGTTGTATGTTTCCTTTCCATATGTATTTTCTAACACATTACACGCACAACTTTTATTCCTTTATCTAATCAAAGCATTATATTCTATATATATTTTATCGGACAATCTTTCAAAACAAATAAATAAACATAGAGATTTACAAAACAGACCATTTCATGTAATATCATCCCACACCACCCATCAACATCGCTTTAATAAATTCGTCCCAATGTTGTTGTCGGTTCTCTTTGTCGCTGTTACCTTTGTGTCGTCTATTGCGAGCTTCCCCACCCTAAAAATCGCCGAGACCATCATCAAATTAAACGTGGATATGTGAGGATACGCGGGGAGGATGTGTCTGCGTTGCCTCCGGTGCTAGCCCTATCCGTTTGTATGTCCGTGCGTGTCTGGATCTTGCATCTGTGTGCGTGCCGCATCGTCCGGTCTACGAGATTCGAATGGATGGAACGTGGGGGTGTTATTGTAAATCAAACTTTCGGATAAATGCTTTTCTACCATCTCGATTATGTCGGGACAGGCTACGACGGTTTTGGGGGGGTATGAGGAGGGTTCCTGGGTGTATCGATAAAGTCGAAATGAACAAAAGATAATGTTGTTGGCTTACAATTAATTAGTGAGAGTGGAAAATGTTTTGGATTATTAAATACAAAAGTAATGTATCGGGAGGAATTATGTTAGATATTAAAATTTTGGAATTGTATACAGGAACCTAATGCGTAGACGGACAATAATTCCTTTCCTGAGCAATTTAGAGAAAAGGCTTTCAAATAAAAAATATTCGGAGACAAATACTGCAAAACATAAAATTATATACAAGAATACAGGATGTTCAGTTTACGTTACGTACGATTCAAGTTTAGTTTTTTAAATCGAACACCTGTATATTATTACGATTTTGAATGCCCTTCTTCAATTCATCTCAACTTCCATCAATATTCCCTATACCTATTTATCTTAGTTTTTGAGATAATTGATATACTTTGAGATTTTTGTGAATTGTCACTGTTTCTTTAACGGCTAATATCTTAAACGCCTTACACGTTAGGTTGGTGATTCAAATTTTATTCGATTGAGTATTTCTTGGAGTTTCAGGCAATGCATCGTTTTTTTTTTTTATATTAACTGAAGTCAAGATGGCCAACGAAATCCTTGCCGTGTTTAATTCAGGCTATTTCAGTTTTTTTAATGGAACACCCTGTAGATTTTCCCGCGATCTGATCGAGAAACTAATAGAATTTTTTTTTATAAACAATTCCCTATAGCTAAAATATGCCATTCTGTAGTAAATTAAATATGAAACCATCCGAATAAGTTTTTTGCTAAAATTTATAGGAGTGCTGTGAGGAAATACTATAAACTTTTGTTTTTCTAAAGATATTAATTAAAAATAAACTGTAAAATTTAATTTATGCATACAATTTCAACATCTGTTCGAAGGGAACACCATTTTGCTTGATACAAACTGTAATATGATTCCTCGTATTTTATTGAAGATTTACTAACATCTGGGGAGTATTATTTTGTGTAATGTCCATTGTCTTAAGAAATCCATCCGGGAAGTTTTTTATAAAATTTTTTTTTGCTAAATTAAAATTTTAAAAAAATTTTTCTATGTTCTTATTATCCCAAAAAAGGCAACCTTCGTGTCCCACAAACAACATATGCCCCATACAAAAAGGTATAGTACCAAGTTTTAAACATTTATAATAAACTGCCGTATAAATTTTAAAGACATACACACAAAAAAAAAAAATCTTAAAGAACTTTGATTCAAGAATTTTTGTATCACCCAAATGAATTCTTTTATAAACCCCATAATTTGATTAGTAATTTGTCAAGCATACTATTTTCTTTTGTTTTTTTTTCTTTTGTACTTAGTGGAACCCATTGTTTGTTGACATGTTTCGTACTTATTGTATACTATGAAATAAAGGTTTGTTATTATTATTATTATTATTATTATTATACTTTTTACTGCTGAAAAAGCATACAATGCTAACTAAATTTATTCGTTTTATGTTGAACTCTAATTAACATTTGTCTGCTTATCTTCGCCACACATGCTGGTTAACTTAATAAACAATGTACGCAGGAAAATGGTGATTACTTCGAGTATACATTTGCTTTAATAAATATCTTTAACAAAACAAAAATTTGTAGTATTTCGTCACAACACCCTACGTTTTTAAACGAAAAACTTACCTGCATAGCTTTATATTTAATTTACTAAAGAAGGACGCAATTTAGATATAGGGAAATGTTTACAAAAAAGATTCCAGGAGAGCTGCTCTATTATATTTCAAAAATATACAGGGTGTTTCGTTTAAATAAATTGAAACAACATGAATGAAACTTGGCAACGATATCGATAACCATCTTGTAGAATCTGGTTGATATAAAAAAATCTTCGTTATCTTGCCAAAAACTCCAAGAAATACTCAATCAGATGCAATTGAATCACCACCCTACATGTAAGGGGTTTAAGATATCGGCCGTTAAAGAAACAGCGACATTTCGCAAAAATCTCAAATCGTCTCAAAAACTTAGATAGATATAGGGGATATTGATGATAATTGCCATAAATTAAAGAGGGGTATCTAAAATCGTAATAATATACAGGATGTTCCCTTTAGAAAACCAAACGTATCTCGTGCGCAGCGGAAACAGAATACCCTATATACTTGAATATAATTTTAGGTTGTGCAGGATTCATCTCTGAATATTTTTGATTTGAAAAGTTTTTCTCTATATTGCTCAAGAAAGGAAATATCTTCCGTCCACGCACTAGGTGGACACACTGTATAATTAATTTTGTTTTTAATATATTTGTATTGTTTCGGCATTCAATTCTTATATAAAAAGATATTAAAGATCGTTAAAATAACATTAAGTAAATAAAATAATTTAAAAATTTTTTATTAGATGAGACACAACTTCAATTAGTGGAGAAGTACAAAAGAACAGGAATAATGTCCTTCAAAGGATAAGGAGAAAAGGGGCAACTACTAAATGAGTAGATCATGCTATACTAAGAAAACTTCAGGGTAATTGAAAATTATGTGTTTCGAAATTTGCAGTGAATATACAAAATGAGTTTGGCATACAAATGCATCTGCAAACTTTTAGAAGTCATCCAAAAGTAAACAGTTTATCAACAAAAATTGTAACTAAAAACCATTTATTTCAACAAAGAAAATCATTACTAGACTACGATGATACAAGCTAGTCTTTTGAACAATGGGAAAAGATTGTGCAATCAAAATGAAAGCAAAAATTCTTCTTTTTAGATCAGATGGTATCATTCGTATCTGGAGAAAAGTTAGTAAAAGTATAAGAAGCAGGAACGGCTGGTGCACTGTGACTGTGGAACTGCAGAATACATTAAAATATTTCTAATCAAAGAATGTTTATTTATATATTTATTACACTGTTGAAATTTACTTCATATAATAATAATAATATAATTATACTTAGTCAGTCACTAACCTCTGTCACAACTTTTATCATTATATTAAATAAAACAGAAAAGAAAATAAGAACATTTTATTGATAAAATTAGACCAATATAATGTTCTCAATTACATATTAAAAAATTATTCAAAATGATTCCCTCGTTTCGTATTACAGGGGGTTTAAATTTCGCGAGGCGAGTCATCAATCGCATTACGCACCATTTCCATCTCTATCTCCCCACTGTTTTCTTAACAGATGCTTTTAGCGAGTCCAAATTTCTATGGGGTTTTGCGCAGGCTTTCGCCTCCAAAGCTTGCCAGATTTTATAATCCAGAGGGGTTAAGATCGGGACTAGAAGATGGCCAATCTTCATGGTTGATAAAGTCGGGGTTATTCGCCTGGAACCAACACTGAGTACTTTTTGGGCTTGTGACAGGCGCAGAGTCCCCAAAAAGACCCAAAACCTGATTTTTGAATAAGCCCCCTTAGAGGCCCCCCCATCTTTTCCAAGACCGTCTTTTTTAGACTTAGGGACTGGTCTTCACTCCTTTTCACAGAAGTGAACTCCAGTTGATCCGAAATAAGATACCCCTAATCAAAAACCCTTACTGAGGATGGATTTTATGCCCTCTTTGAACACGGGGGGCACCACACCTGCTTCTTCACCTTGGGGGCATACATTTACCATTTTGCCGATTAAATTGTTCTTGAAGTGAAGATTTCCTCGTTGGAAAATAGGATATGGCGGTAGTTGTTTTTAGCGTACCGCTTTAATAAAACTCGTCATCTTTGGAGCCTTAAACCTTTCAGACGTGCGTTGAGCAAGTGACCGCTTTTTCTTCTGGGGCGAAGCTTAAGGTCTTGATTCAGAATTTTTTTGATTGTGCTTTTAGTCAACCCATCTGCAACGACAATGGTTTCCCGTTTTTGGGGGGATTTCGTTTGATCTTACCAAAACTTCAAGACAGCCGGGGGTGCGAACTGATCGAGGACGACCAGATCTTTTCCCTTTTCATCAATGCCAGTTTCACTTGGGATCTTTCATTGGAGATAAACAAACCTTTTTGGGAAATTCCAATTTTTTCACTAGATTGAAAATTGTACTTGGCGAATGTCCACAACGATTTAAAGCAATTATAGCAACACGATCTTCTCTTTTGGTTTCCCTTCCATGTTTTTTATTATTTGTTCATGACACCTTTAACGTCAAACGACTCAGAATAAATGACACAACCCCAATTAGTCGTTTGGGTTTTTTTCAGTCGCATGCTATGGGTTTAAATTTTTTGAAACACTTTTGTGACAGAACTTAGTGACCGACTAAATATATAAAAAAAAAATTTTTCAGTTTTACGAAAATTTTCAGGTGACTATGACTTCGAATTATTACGTGCGTTCTTGCACACAGTAGGTCTACATCCCAACGTCGTTAGAAGCGTATTAAGCACTAAGCAGCGTTGCCAGGGGTACCAATATAAAGGGGACTTTTTTGTAAGACAAAAAAAAATACCGAAAATTCATAAATTTAAAAAATTCCACCTGCTGTTTTCACATTTCATTTATATCGTGTATTTACCCAAACGACATCATTTGACCTCTTCAAATAAGCAGTTAATCGCCTATTTTTTAAAATCCCATTACGGAAAATTAATAATACATTTAATTTATATCTTTTTCTGCCACTTTTCCTTTATTTCCTGTTCAAAACGATATTAAAAAATTTTTCAGTAAAAAATGCCATTAAGGTGATTACGAGAAAAGTGCAAATATTTAAACATTTTTTACAAATTTTTCAAGGGAAAATTTACATTGTACATAAAAGGAACATAATAGGAATACAATTTTCTCTGCACACGAATGTTTTAGTTGAACGATCGAATGAATATGTAGTGGACAATTTTAAATTAAATTAACCGCGCAAGTGTAATGGTAAGATTCCTAGTTCCTTCCCCGTGTTAGGTTGGTAGGACGGTGTATAGCGAAATGTAATTGGAGAAGAAGGGCAGTCAAAAATATAGGCGGGGAAAATGTTTTTTTTAACGGGGTAACGAACGTTGGGAAAAGTAATAAACTAGTTTATAAAAAAGAAGAGGTTCCAATTTTGACAGAAAATCCATCCTTACAAAAAAGTATTGTTTTTCAAAGTAGCACTTTGGGACTGCGGCGCAAAAAAGTACTAAAATAGTGGTTTAGCAACTGCTTCTAACCCGGACTTATAACACGCGACCCCCATTTGATCGGATTCCCTCCAATCCCCCTTTTCACCCCGCCGTACATATATGTTAGCTAATTTACATTTTCCCAATTAAAATATTTTATTAATCTCCCTTTAAAATTATCTACTATTAACCACCAAATAACGAAGCCCCAAAAAAATCCCGGGAAACATATCGGGTTGTATTCCCGCTCAATATTTAAAAAAAATTTTCTAGGCAAACCAACTAACTATTGCAAATATAGTGATTTTGTGGTTCCAGTTAATGCAACCACAGACGGTTATTCATTAACGTTCTACGGTGTGGGTGTCAGTTTTCGCGCGCACAACATCGTATTTACAACAGCATAAATTTAGTTCGTTAAGATACGAAGATAAAATTGAAGAATTAGGCAAACCAACACCGGAAATAAAACATGAAGTTGCTGCTTCTTGTAGAAATAAAGGTTATTCCTGAGAAAAAATATTCAGACAAGTAATATCTAATTGATCCAGCAGTTTTAACTAGTCTCCAGATTACCATCGTTACAGGGAATGGGAATATTATTGAACGAAAGCCTAATTCTTGCAGATTTGGTTGTCATCAACTGATTAACAGGTGCGAAACTTGTATTTTGTGTTTTAATATTGTAAATTGGTAGCGAGAAGAATCTTAAGACTAAAGCAAAAACAACTTGCATCTAGCAGACAAACATATATTCAAAAAAGCTTATTAATCTGTCATTTTTGATATATAAAAATGTTTTTAACTCTTGTGTTAATAAAAAAGCTAAAACTGTTTTTTGTGAGCTTTGATTCCTGAAAAAAATTTTATAGTATCATCTAAATGAATGTTTCTAGCTGCTGCATTTTCAATTGAAAGGATTGCCAAATCGTTAAGTCTTACTTGGCTTATTGTTGATCGTAGGCAGCTTTTAATGAACTTCAACTTTGGGAAGATTCTCTCACAAGAAGCAATTAAACACACACTGTCAAAAAAGTCTTTAGTGCCAAATATAAGTTAGGGACTGATTTTTGGAAGTCCATTTCTACTATAAACTTTAACATTTTCAATGTATAGACCACTTTTTAGCTTCGTCCTTTTCTTCAATTCCTGTTTCAAAAAGGTGTGATGAGTAGAGTAACCTAAATTTGCGGACTCGCATAGGCGTCGGTATTACGGGTTAATATAAGAATACGAAAAATTCATAAATAAACGAAACCGGTAGAGAAGCAGGCATGTAGTGTCAACCTTGAATATAAATCATGCTAAACCGCGCTGAGAGATTTCGTTTTAGTACCAGTTGAGTATTGCAGAGATTAGTCGGACGGTCAAGGTTATGTACTTACGTGTCGCTTTTGAAAATATAGCTGGTGTTTTTTGTGTGTTGTAGTATTATACCAAGTACATAATTAGTGTATCGTTTCATATAGAACTAATATTTACATACCTAAGAAAACAATGCCTCGTAATAGATTGCTACTAATGTACATAAGTATGTGTCACTTTTTCCCCATTTAAAATATGACGGTAGTGCAGTTTTTGCTTAATATGCAATGTTCGTTTGGCTGCATTGGACAGAACTGATTGCCAGAGGCATGTCAATGGTATTAAGCATATGAGAAATGCAAGAACTGAAATACCTTATATACTATTCCTCATGCATTTAATAATTATGTTTACCTCTTGTAATCTTCCGTTGTCGTTGGTGAGAAAAGCAGCCTTTAAAACGTTTTGGCGACAATACGTTCCAAAGTACCCATTACCCTCACAAACACAATTACAGAATCATTTGCCGCGAATCAAAGAGATGCTAGAGAATGTGTGTAAACGTGATTTGTGTTCCAAAAAAATATGGATTACCGTGGATGAGACGACGATATAAAGAAAAACAGTATTGTGAATGTAATAGCTCGCGTTTTATCTAGCGAGAACACAGCATCTCGATATTTGTTAGCTTGCAAACGTGTTCAACAATGTACCGCGGAAAATATTCAAAAAGTGATAATGAACGCTTTGAAAAAATTTAAAATTGCCCAAGATCAAGTTGTGATGATTGTGGCAGATAGTGCAGCAACGATTTTAAGTGTTGGGCGATCCTTAAAACATATATTTCCTAACTTGATACATATAACCTGCGTGCTGCATGCTTTGCATTTAGTTGGTGAAGTTGTTCGACAACATTACGGAAACGTTGATCGGATGATTAGAAGTACTAAAGCAGTGTTTCGTAAATCTCCTAAACGTTTAAAAGAATTTCGTAAATTTGTCCAGGTATTCCAGAACCTCCTGAACCAATTTTAACGCGATGGGGTACTTGGCTAACAGCAGCTTCTTACTATTTGATCCATGTTCAACAAATTCAATCAGTTATAATGTGATTTAATCGGAATGAATCCAAAGCAATTAGAGAAAGTCAAAGAGAATTTCAAATTCCTCAACTTTTAGAAGATTTAACAACAATATGTACCAATTATACAGTATTACTAGATGCCATCAGAAAACTACAATGTACTGAATTGTCATTGCAGGAATCATTTGACATAGTGGAGAGTGTAAAAATAAATTACACACATTAAATGATACGCCAGGATTATCGTTAGTCAAAAGTTGGCAGATGTTTTAAGGAAAAATCCGATTTTAATACTTTAGAGGCCGTTTATAATAATGTAAGAGTAGTGAATTTTTAAATGATTTTAAAAAACAGTTTCTACATGCAAATGTAACTTCCTTAGATGTGGAGAGATCGTTTTCTATGTATAAGAATATTTTTTTTTTGTCGACGAAAAGGTTTAAAGAAGTAACTGTGGAAACATATGCAATGATGCGTTTCAGTAGTTCACATCCTGATGCCCCTAATTTGTTGAATAATTAGCAAGTAAGTTTATTTATGAATTTTTCGTATTCTTATATTAACCCGTAATACCGACGCCTATGCGAGTCCGCAAGTTTTGGTTACTCTAGTGATGAGTGAACGGTCGCAAATTTTGATATTTTCTCTGTTATAATCCCCAGAACTTGACCAAATGTCAAAGTAAGATATACTACTGAATCCGTAATGAAAATACCTTTCCAACGATGTGTCACAAATGATATCATCTCATTTAAGATTTTTATGTTGGGGGAGCTTAAGGGGGTAAGTTTAGTATCATGATATATTGATCAAAATGGTTCCTCCTCGAAACAAAAATTGATTCGTCTGTGCATTTTTTAATAATTTTATTAGTTTCGGATATAGGCCTCCTGGGAAGTTTTTAAATGAACACACTGTATATATAAATATATGTGAAACTTTGTGAATTTATAAACCAATTTAGTGTAAGAACAGTTGCCCCTTTGATAAAAATAACGTTGATTCAATCTCGTAATCGAAAAATTCTAGAAATGATTCAATCATTCCGTTATGGTAAAAAAATTAAACTCTGAAGAACATAGTTCTTTTCCTCAATGTAAGTATATGCCTTTTATGTAAACAAATACTTGCTAATTGTCAAACATCGATAATAAAAGTATTTTTATGTTTAATGTGTTAGATACCCGTACAATAGCATCATATTCAACAAGTGATAACTGCGGACGTGCAAGTATGATGTAGAAGGTTTTGCAAATAATTAGCATATCATGAATTATTTGCTCGTGCAATGTATATCTATACATTAACCTACATAGATTTGTGTGTTCATATAATTTTGTTATATAATCTTTTGTAAGCGTTGTTTGTTGAATTGCTAATTTTTTTACAAAGTTTAGCTATTGAAAAAGTATGAGTAATACTGCAATTGACATCACAAAATACTGCGGTTGCTTTAGTAGTTAATAAAACTATAATTTAAACGTGTAAAAGGGACTGACGTTCTACCTTTTTTGAGTAATATCAAGTAGGTATTTTCACTTTTCAATAGTTAAATATGTTACCAATCAGAACAAACTAGTTTATTCTGGACTAACACGGAATCAACTGACATATTCTTTGTTTGACATAACATTTTAGATATGTACAGTCCAGAATAGTATACCGTAAAGTTAGATGGCTTTAGCCACCAGGGTTGACTTATTTGTTTTATTTATGCACAATTACGTTATAATAATACTTATTGGCCAAATATAATCTATAAACAATAAAAAATCAGATTTGGCCAATAAATATTATTATAACGTAATTGTGCATAAATAAAGCAAATATTGAGAAATGGCCAAAGTCAACCCTGTTGGTTAAAGCCACCCAACTTTACTGTATTAGAAAATAAGTTTTTCATACGGATAAGTGCGACAAAATCCTTTGTGAAGCGAGTTTTTTATACTATTTCTTCTATTTTGTATTTCTATGACAAAAAAAATATTTCTTATTACTAGAGCCCGGTAACTAGAGAGCAATCGCAGCGGCGGTGTGATAGTATTTAGGTGGGCGGGGAGGGCTGGTCGATTATGATACGACACGACAAATCATCATCACTCAGTTCAGTTTAGCATTGGATAGCGGATAAGGCGTTTTGATTTTATTGATACAGACGTAGTTATTAATTGTAGTTTTTAGTGAACATGTCGAAGACTAAAAAACGACCCTTTCAAGACATAGTAAATAAGTTTATTTCTGACTTTCCCGATTTGTTTTACAACGGGAGTAAGATAGTTTGTAAAGTGCGCAAAATACATTTGGTGTCAAATAAGAAGTGGAAACTGTACAAGACACGTAAATTCCGCAACAGCATAGAAAACGAAAATTGGGCATGCCACCGAGAAGTGCATTTTTATTTATGTAATTCTTATATTGATAAACCGTAATTTGCCACTAGGCTTCTCGATAAACAACCGTTTAAGGACTTTTGGAACAAATACAATCGCGAGTTGCGGTTGTCAACGGAGAAAACGGCACGTAAGCATGTTGCATTTGTACGCGATGATGAGAAAATGAAATGCATATTGAAAAAACAGTTTCTTTGGTTATGTTTTGACGAGACAACAGATCATAAAAAATTCAATTGTAAATATTATGGTACGCATACTAGACCCTAGTAAACCTACATTACCACTGTTATTAGCTAGCCGAAAACTAACAGTCTACTGCTGCAGCAATTACGAAGGTTGTACTTAGTACGTTGGAAAAAAATTTCGAATTTCAAAGATAAAGTGTTGATGTTTATGAGCGATGGCGCAGCGATAATGCGTTCGGTAGGCCGTTCTCTTCTTGAACATGGTTGCAAGCGTTAACATGTTACGTGTAAAGTGCTTTGCTTTACATCTTGGGGAAAACCAATTCAAAAATTTCCCCGGGGTAGATGCATTAATAGCAAGCACAAAACAAGTTTTTTTGAAATCTCCCAAACGCCTACGATCATTTCACACAGAGTGTCGTGGTATTCGTCAACCCCCGGGAAACCAAATTCTTGCACGTTGGGGAACGGGTTTCGGGAGTTTTTTATTATGCTAAACCCATTTCAAAATAGTAAAAGCTGTTTGCACAATTCAACCCCGCCGAAGCTGCACCCATTAAGGAGAGCCAGTCGAAATTTCAAGATATTTCCGTTGAATCAGATTTAAAAATTTTTCGTTCTACTAAAAAGGGTTAGCTGACGTAATAGACCAATTACAAAATAGATCGTTATCATTATTGGAGTCTCTGCAAATTATGGAGGGAATTCCCTTAACAGCTACTGACTATCATGAAAAAAATATAATCGCGTTTTAGAAAAGTTCGGGGTGTGCTACAGAAAGACCCGATTTTGGCCACAAAAAAACAAATTTGGGGTTTAAAAAAGATAATCCACCTGGAATTTGGTTTTTAAATTTTTTTTCCCCGGGAACCGCTGGCCCTTAAAAAATCTAATGGTGTCAATTTTTGCCACTCTTATCCATAATAATAATAATAATAATGTCAATTGATTCCATAATACAAAATTGTATAAAAATACGTCCCCTTATAAAAAGAAAATTTTTAATAAAAAAATATGCATGTATAAACTACCCCGTATTTGTCGTTAAACGTAAATAAAAAAATACATACAATATATAAAAACACAAGCAACACAATCAAAACACACATTAAAAAATAATTTAAAAGAAAATTACCCTACAGAAACTGTTTTATTAAAAAAATTTCCCTCAAGTAGAGAAAACGATTCACCGATTAAATATTTTTTTAATTTGTTTTTATATACCTTTTTTGTGTTGTTTTTAAGTGTTTCGGGAAAAGGTGATTAAATATTTTCAGACATTGATGTAGGGTTTTGCTTCTGCATCTTAGTAAGATGTTTTTTAGGCGGTAATAAGTGGGGATTAGCGTTTCCTCTCTAGTACTATGGTTATGCGCGAGTTCATTTTTTTTAAACAATTAAATGAAATTTGTTGTTGGACAAACAAACAGTCTCTAATAGAAATGGGACGACAAAAGAAGTATTTTGTTGTTTTTAAATATTTCCCCTCCCGAATCTTTTTAGGTTTTAGCTGAAACATTTTATACAGGTTTTTTGAATGATAAAGATTCTTTAAATATTGACTGCATTCCCCCAGAATATAAATTCCATACTGCAGCCTCGATTGTACACAGGTAATATACACTTAGTGCTCAGCCTCACACTCCCAATCTTTGAGTCCGTAACACAGCCCACCCCAGTTTTGATGACAAGTCCCAATGTGGGGGTTTCCCAGGAAAATTCCTGAATCTAGTGTGATCCCAAAAAAAAGAAGCCCGTTCTACACTGGTAAGATTTCACCCCGTTATTACCGAAAAACTGCCCGAAGTTATGTTAAATGGCAGGTTTTGGGTTTTATTTGGGATTTAGTTTTAAGTTGTGTGTTTGGAACCTTTTTTTAAAATTTTTAAATTGGTTTCTATTATATCTGTTATTTTTGGAATCTTTTTTTCTCTTACAACACAAGAAGTATCATCCGCGTACAAAATCGTCAAATTATCGATGATTGCAGGTAAGTCATTCACATAAAAAAGAAACAGGAGGGGCCCCGAATAGTTCCTGCGGTACCCCGAAGGATGGTCCTCCAGCTGGACTTTTTTTTTGCCCCAGAATTTTCACTTGCTGTAACACATCTTTCTCTCCGTTAAGGAAGACTGACCCAATTCAGCGCAACACCCCTAAATCCCATTTTTTTTCAAGTTTGTACAGTAGAACTCCATGATGAATATTGTCGAAAGCTTTCGTCAAATCCATTAAAACACTTACTGTAATTCTTTTTTATTAAAACCCCTTATTGTTTCTTCCAGTAGTTGCGCGTGCTGTGGCCTCTTCTTTTTGAACCCATTTTGGTTGTTATGTAAGATGTTATGTTTCAGATAAGTCTTGTCATTCGATTAACCCCTCCTTCTCAGCTATTTTAGATATGTTTGAAAATTTAAATCAATGGGTCTATAGTTGCTAAATTCAGTTTTGTTACCCTTTTTTATGAATGGGTTTAATTATTGCGTATTTTTAATTTTTTAGGAAATTCTCCATTTTTTAAGGAAATATTTATAATGTGACTTATAGGAATCGATATACTGTTTGCGCAAATCTTTAAGGAAAAAGGTACCTCATCGTCACCTATTGCTTTAAAAGTTACTCAATGAATGTATAGCATCCTTTACTTCCATATAATCCGTTGGATATATAGAGAATGTTTCGTTTACGTATTTAACTTTTTTATACAGTATTTCATTTCCATTTTTAAAATATTTTCACATGCATCAATAAAGTAATTATTTATAGCTGTTACGATTTCCTTACTGTCATTGTACACATCACTAAAATCATCCAAGGCGAAGGGGGGCTTCTTGCTAATACCTCGTAATTCATTGATGATATCCCATGTTGCTTTTCTTTTATTTCTAATTTTTTTTTTTGCGCATTTTGATCTCTTTTGAAATTATCAAATTTTTTTCTTCGACGTTGTTAAAATCTTTTATTTTTTCTATCGACCTCATTCCTTCAATCCCTCATACAGTTGTCTTTTGATAACAGACATATTTCTGATCTTATCGTTAAAGCATTTATTGGCTTTATTTGAAATAGCAATAGTCTTCTTTCCCAAAATATTTATTAATAACTTTCATAAAATTCCCAAATTTTTGTGTAGCAACTATTAACTTCACTAAACAAATTACCTGAGACCAGTCTAGATTGCTTTTAGTTCTTTTTCAATTAACTGTTTTTTTTTAATGTAAATGATCTAACCTCCAAGCTGACCGATTCCTCTCCCCTATAGGTTTTGGACTTCTATAGATAAATTTTTCGCAAGATGATCAGAAAATGCAAAAAGGCGATTTTTTTACTTCCTTTTGAGTTAGTATTGTTAAAAAATTTTTCTTTATTTTCGTGATGTGGATTGATTCTCGTTGGTTCAAATATTGTTTGCCTCAAGTTGTGTAATTTTAGCATATCCAAAAAGGACGTAGCAATTTTGTCTTGTTTCGCCAAAATTGAAATTCCACTTAGTATGATTGTCCACTTAAATTCTATTGATATTTCTTGCAAAATTATATCTAATGTTGAAAGAAACTCGTCAATATCTCCCAAAGGTGGTCTATATACATTAATAATTATCATTCCCACTTTCTTGATATGATTTTTCTAAAATCGCCATCAAGGATAAGACTTTTTAAAGACATGGCACTTGACTTAGCTGTACCACCTCAACCAATATTAACAAGATGGGGCACATGGATTACAGCTGCATGTTACTATGCTACCAATTTTGTAAAAATTAAGGAAATAGTTGGAAGTTTAGATGAAGAATCGGTAGCCTCAATCGGGACGGTTAAGAAGCTCTTGGAGAAGAAAAGTACAAAACGATTTAATTTTTATTTCAGCCAATTATGCTTGAATTCCTATTATAATAGTAAGATTAGAATAGAGATTTATCTTTGTAGTTGATTCGTTTAATGTTTATTGGATAACACTATAGCAGAAATATGTAGTATCTCAGGCAATAAAGGACGTATTATTAAAGAGAAATGTGAACATGTATTTCATAAAAATAAAGTAATTGTAAAAAATCTAGCGACCATTCTTTCTGGAGTTTCCAATGTATCAATAAATGTAAATTACGATACTTCCGAAATCATATGCTTCAAATACGCTACTGTAACATCGGTGGATGTAGAAAGATCATTTTCTGAACTGAAAGACAATCACTAACCGTGGAAAATCTGAGAAAACATCATAATTGTTAATAATTTTTTTTAACATTAGATTGTACGATTTGTAACACATCTAAGTGAATAAAATCTTTGAAAAAATAGTGCCTTTGTAATTTATTAAATGCCTATTTTTTAAATTTTTAATGCCATTCTGCCGGCCTGTTTTGATGGTTTTTAGTGCCTAAACATCCGGGCATTAGTTATTAGTATATCCTGCATTTGTCATACGTTCCTTCTTTGTTCTCGTTATTATTTTCTCTCATTTTAACTTGTTTAACTTTATAGCAATTAATTAATTATGGTAAGTTTGTTTAAATATGTTTTTGATCGAGAATATGTCTGTTTTTTAGGCTTTCTGTGTTGTTACTTTTATGATGGCTTCTTCACGAACCATGCAAAATTGCCGGATCAATGTTAATATTATGTAAATCTAGCAACAATTATCACCTTATTTGCCATGGTTGCACAACAAATTCCACAACAATTTAAATTATATTACCTTCTGTTAAAGCAGTTCGCCATACTATCTATCCTTACTTAGCGCAAAGTTCAAATATTTCCGGCTGTACAAGGGTAGCGTTCATTATATTATATTTCGTGGTATTTGTTGCCAAATTTACCGATAATTAAAATTAGGTACTTGGTTATTTTACGTGGTCCATGCGGAGGCCATTATAAAGTCAACAGCAGAAAAGACTGAAACACAACGCACTGCCTAACAAAAGCTAACAAATTTAAATAAACCTGCTACAATTAATTAATCACATAAAGTAAAGGAGAAACAACAATTAACAAAACGAGTTAAAATAATAACGAGCACAAAGAAGGAAAGTATAACAAATGCAGGTTATAATAACAATAAAGAACAAGAATAATTTACGCTTCTAGAAGTGAGATTTGACAGTTTAGCAACTGTTACGATTACTTTGCTTAGCAACGAGCTCTCTAAATCAGTCTGGCGTCACAAGAAACAATTTGACGCTGTTTCCTAGCCAATTTTGCGTAACAACAAAATTGATTACCAAAACATTTATTGCTGCATATCGTCATATTTTTTTAATTAAAGTATAACATATATGGTATCGTTGGATTCGCCTTTCGATTACCTTTTCAAAAACGGAAAAATATACAGTGTTCTATTTAAAAAAAAGAAAGTTGACGTCACTTCCGGTGAAATGGGAAATACAATTGAAATGCCGATAACGACAAAAGACCAATTTTTTTCTAAAAACGCTAGCTTCTGTCGTTCAAAAGTTAGCATGGGGGAGCGCACTTTAGGGACCGTACTGTGAAGTACAAAGTTTCCTAACATAATGTAATTAAAATATATCAGACTGAAAGATAAAGGTATACTTATATTAGATATAAGTCGGTCAACATTTCATCAAATTGGGATAAATTTTTACCTCTTAATATCAGTGCATATTATAATTCTTTTTATAAATACATATGGAATCAGGAATTTTATGAATATCTTATCTATTGTTGTGATATTTATCTACTAACGTTAGAAAGTGTTTTATTCTAATAGTTTAACTACATTTAATTCCATTTTATTACGAGACGAAGCAGTGTTGATGATCTCTTCTCTTCAATTTCCGCCAGATCGGTTTTTTAAATAAAAGCAAAGCTGGAATTGATTATGCGGATAATATTGTCCCATTTTTGAATTTCACTAACACTAACTCAGACACCATTGATGAAGGGAATATTGTATTGCATAATATAGAAAATGTTGACGAATATGTGTATAGCATATAAATAAAAATGAAAAGAATTATATTGTTCCAAATATGAGAGATTTAGAATGTAATTTAGTTTTGATGAAAGGAATTGATTGTAAATTGAATTTGTTGAATGGATGTAGAGTGTAATGATAACGATGGTTATGGAATTATGAATATAATGTGGAAAGAAATGATATAGAATGTAATACGAAGTATGAATAATTTTGATTGTGAAAGGAAATGGAATGGATATTTCTATGAATTGTTTAAAGAGAATGTGAGTATTTGCGACGAGAGTGTAACAGTGGCGGAAGAAAGGTTTCCGCATAGATTGCATGAAAGTATCGATTAAAATGTACCCAACTTTTGCTTTTAGAGAAAGAATAAAGTTAGAAATTGATAAAATCATCAGAGATAATATTATCAAAAGAACGAAAACTCCTTATATCAATCCTATTGTTGTCATTCAAAGAAAGGATGGAGACATTCGGTTAGGTCTTGATGCTAGAAACTTAAACACGCCTCTAAACTTAATAAAACAACTACCAGTTAATGTTAGTAAGTGATATGAAGATTCAGATAGACAGAACGATCTTTTTAAAGCCTGTTTCACCCGTTGAACTCTCTCAAATATCTTTATGCAGGAAACGAAAAATACATACTCAGCGAGGGCGGACGAAATACCGCTAGCGTTTGAAGTCGGTATATATAATCGTACCTGTATTGTCCCATCTAATCAATCTATCATTTGAACAAGGCCAATTTCCTAGTACTTTAAAAACTACCAAACTAGTACCTATATATAAAAAAGGCGATAAATCTAATGGAAAATTTATCGTCCTGTTGCTCTCACTTCTTGCTTTTCTAAAATTTCTGAATATTGCTTTCTAGATTGGCTGGAGGATTTCTTAAATCGATATAATATTTTAAATGTTAACCAACATGAGTTTAGAAAAGGATACCCAACTTCAATAGCGCTTCACGCTTTATATAAGAGCATTATCATTTCTATTGGTACGGTACCTACCCTGTAGCACTTTATTTGGACTTAAGTAAGGCTTTTGATCAGTGAATCATACATTTTGATGCGAAAATTGAGTTGTCACATGGTATTGAGTCTCAAGCAAGTGGATATGGATAGAATCATTTTTGAAGAATAGAAAACAATATGTTAGCATTTCCAACTGTAGCAGTAGCAGAGTTACAAACCATAGTACCTCTAGCAAACTTACCACTAATATCGGTGTTCCTGCCCAATATTAGGTCCTGCTCTTTTTACTTTTATCAATGATCTTCTTAACATAACAGATAACTTTATCACTCTTTACGCTGATGATATTGCCTTGGTGGCATCTGATAAGAACGACCATAACCTATCACTCAAATGCACCCCATGTTAGATAGGATTTATAACTGGTTTATAGATAACTAAACTTACATTGTTAACAACTCTAAGAGCGCGCATATTAGATTTCAATTCTTATCAGTTACATCCAACCCACGAATTTTACTTAGACTTAAAGCTAAACGATGAACAATTAGCAAGGGCCAATATAAAGCTTCAGGGATATGGTTTGACGAGATACTTAACTGGAAAGTTCACTGCAAAAACCTTCGTCAAAGATTAATTCTCTTGCTACCTCTTTTCGAAGCCCGAAGAATATTCGGGAATAACCATGAGCTGCTAAGCATTTAATGCGTGTATATAGTAAAGTGACTAACTTATGGTATTAGCTTTTTATGAAACTCAACACTGGCAAATAATATTTTTTATAAGCCAAAAGAAGATTATCCGTTGTATTGCTGGGATTTAACCCACAGACTCTTGTAGGAATTCTTTTGTTAGCTAGGATATCCTGACGTTACCTTGTATATTCATTCAAGAATTAGCGATGTATGTTCATATAAATAGGCAGAATTATAGATCACATCGAGATTTTCACGACTATCAAACTAGATTCGGGGAGGATTTCTTCACTCCAAAATCCAGGTTGACTATGTATCAGCAGTCGCCCGAAATTCTAGCTATTAAGATCTACAACAAGCTTCCTTCACACTGGAAGAAGTTCAATTTATCTAAATTTAAAACAGCAAGTTCAAATATATGCTATATATAGCAACGGCTTTTATTCGATACAAGAGTTTTTATAAGTAATGTTACTTGATTTTAATTATATCTAATTCTGTTCATGGTTAATGTGCTGCCTGCCCAATTACCTTTATTATTGCCTTTGTAATTGTAGGCTTACTTAATGTATTTTTTTAGTGTTATTACTGTTGTATTTGTGTTTGTATTGTATGTGTCTTTGGACCATTTCCTATACTTTTTGTAAGTCGTTGGAAATAAATTGTTATTGTTATTGTTATTACATTAACACTAGAACCGCCGAGAATTCTTCATACCTCGAACCGCCGCCCCGGTCAAATTGACCGGTGATTAAAATTCAATTTTGTTTCGACTGTTTTTATTAATTCACATAATTTGTTTGCATAAAAGTGTATATTTACTTGCAAAATATAAAAATAACTTCTAACTTAATTTTATATTTAAATATTCTAACACACAATTCTTCTTTTTGCAATAAGTTACTTTAAATCCACATATGTTCTTGTTACAATTCTTACATCTATCGTAAGTCTTATTTTCACATTTCTTTTCTTGACATGTATGTCTTTTGCGAGATTGCTTATCAGTCTTTGATCCAGCCTATAAGTTCTTGTTGCATTTTTGATTCGATGTTCCGTCCTGAGGGTCTTCGTTGTTATTGGATTGTTGCTAGAGTTCTTCTACCAATTGCAAAATGAAGTCACGACGTTTTATTTTTTTGTCAGTGATGTCTTTGTGTACAGCAAACGTATTGATTGCAGCAAGATCCAATATATTATCAAAAAAACATGGACTGGCCATCATCTTAAGGGTGCCTTCACGCTGTATTTTCGGGCAATTTGATCTACTACATCAACGCCATATTTTGTGCTATTTTAGTATAAAACTGTTTCTGTCTTTTTCTTTGAACCAGCATCAATCGAAACTGTTAGATGTTGCGTACTTAGAGGGAGAACATTTTTGTTTATTTTGGCTTGATACAAAGTGCAAACATTTTCTTTACTTGTGAATAAAACAGTTTCATATAAAGAACCTTTCCTTTTTTTGATTACTTCGGGAATTTCTTTTCTCGACCTGTTCATAGTTCCAACAATTGTGGTGTTTAGTTTTGCTAATTTCTTTGCAAGCTCCAAATTGGTACAAAAATTGTCCGTTGTCATATTTCTTCCTCTCTTGGTGTAAGGCTTTAATAATTTTTTGAACGCTTTTCCCCCCCGTTTTTTCCCTATTGGTCTCGAATCATCTTTTCTTAAATATGAAAGGAATTCAACAATTTTGCTTCAGTGTCAACAGCAAGCCAAAATTTAATGCCAAACTTATCTGGTTTATTGGACATATATTGCGTAAATCGACATCTTGCTTTTGTAGACGTGGAATTTTTGTTTTTGCTTTTGTAGACGTCGAATGAGTGCTTGTATGTTGTCGTCATATGTATTTAGTCGATCATTTATTTGTGCACCCTTTCTTTTCTTACACTTTGGACTAGATAAAGTACCTTACTGTTGTTATTTCTGCACGTTATAAATATTTCGCTCTGAACAGCACAGAGCTAGTTTCTTTAATAGCGGCACTCACACTCATAGATTTTTTTAAATAATTAAAGGAATTAACAACCATCTATTCTTCTTTACAGCTGAAATTTTCGCCCTTCCTTGGTTTTTTATCGCCTGACTCCATTTTTTGTGTTAAAATCTACAATTGTATAAGTTAAGTTCATTAAAATAACACTGTAATAGTATATTTACTGAAAACACTTCTTATAAATATTACCGTTCTGAAAAGAACTACTTATCAACAATTGTAAGTACTTTAATAGAAAAACCGCGAAGAAACTGACTAAACATAAATGAAAGATAAACAAACTGCTGTCGTTACCGCCAACGTAAACATTGCAACATAGCCACCGGAAATAGAGATAGCGTTATTGGCAAATCTTAAAAGATAGTAAGAGAAACGTATATCCCATTTAAATTTAGTACTTCGTAATGAGGTCGAGAGTGACTATTTGTAATGCCATCAATCAGGAATACCAACATTAAATAATAAAATGTTGCATGTCGTAATCAATCTCATTTCGATATGCGTTTGCATGCGAAAAAGTAAATTTTTGCATTCAAAAAACTCATTAACTCCGAAAACGAAGTTATCGCAAGGGAAGAAATGAAACTACTAAGAAAGCGTTAGATTTAACTCGGTTTTTCTTTCTGTGAAACTTATATAATCAACTTTATAGACGTCTTAGACCCTTTCAATATATGCAACCGTCGATGCATCCCTAGACGAGCCCTAAAACGATCGATATCCCTCACCCACACACACTCAACTACGTTACAATACCTCGCACAGAACGACGCAACGTGGATGAGGAGGCAAGGAGCGCCGCAAAGTGCTATTCAATCGGTGTGCCGACCCCGCGACCCCCTTCGTTAAGCGCGTGTTGCTTCCCCCTTCGTCGACGACGTCGTTTTCCCCAAAATGCAAGGCAACAGCCGATGACGTCCATTACGTGTGCACCGCTTGCTTTTACCATGCTTCCCTCTTTTTCTAACTTGCGTGTAAGCGCGGAATCGTTCCCTATCGCACCTCCGTCATCCCTACCATACTCGACGCCACCTCTTTTCCTTTTTTTTTATTGCTATCTTTCGATGAGTTCCACACGGCACCCGAGGTTCGTTTAAAAGTTTTATGGTTTTTTCGGTTATATGATATTATTAGATGGTGTCTCGTCGTAAATGGTCATTTTGTCGAAAGATTTAGCATTTCGAAGGAATGGCGGGATGATGATGAAGAGAATGGTCGTATCATTGCCAAAACTCCACCGCTTTAAATATTTTGTCAATGTCATGTCTCATTCGAGAGTTTAAAACTTTTACTTTGCCGAAAGTGGTTCAGAATTATTTGTACATAATATGTCTTGACACTCACATTTTATATGAAATAGTTTCCAACTATTAACTAACTGTTGATACAAATAAAGTAAAATGTCGACTAATGCAATAAAAATAATTTAGTTTGAAAATTGAATCTTGATTTTAGCGGCTTTGTCGATATAATTTTTTTAAAGGTTCATAAAAATAAGCATTTTTAACGTTTCCACAACTTGTTGTCTTCTTCAGAAACCTGTTTTGTTTTCTTTAAACTTTACATCTAAATAAAAAAAGTCTTGTTTCTCAGGGAACTCTATTTTTTCGTCTTCTTTGTTGTTTGCTGCATGATAAGGTGCATATCCCCAGCCCCACCACACCCGGATTTTGAAATTTCCTGTACGCTATTATTTGGTGCTCATTTTGTGCCGCAAAAGGAAAATTTTGTACTTTAATACTAACGGAGTTATAACCGTTTCTATTTGGCGGGGCTGGAGACATGCCAGTCCCACCACCTCGACATTTTGAAATTTCGTATACGCTATAATTGTGTGCTCGTTTTGTGCCGCTTTGTGTCGCAGAAAGAACATTTTGTGCTTCAATATTAAGCGAGTTATAACGTTTAGAATTTTGGGCACAGCGTGTCCACGGCGTACTATGGGGCCACGCGGTTGAAATGAAAAAAGGTTCTTACAAAAATTTTACAATTCATGCCCAATAAGCCACATTACTCAGAAAAAATCAAAATCTAACGTGCAGACGTTTGTTTTAATTTTTAAAAGAAACAACGCACCCAGTTTCAAACCTTTTTAACAATCTGCAACTGGAAATCGCTGCATTTGCGTAAGTTAATTCATCGTAGAATTAAACGTGAAATTGGCATTGTTGCATTAAAGCTGCCCACGGGATCGAAAGAGTCAGTTCTACTCTACATTTTAGCGTTAGAAAATTACAGATTAGTAGATTTCTGTTTGTGTAATGACTAGAGCTCGGATTATATGCATGGAAAACGCATAGGCCAGAACATATATATATATATTTTGAAGAAAATATGCACAAATTTCAACAAATACGCACCATTACATGCAAATATGCCTCAAAAATGTCAGTTTTTAAGAACGAAAATAAAAACAAGTGTAGATTCATGAAGAATAACTTATTTTACATCTTAGACTATTACATTACAGTATAATATTGCTAATTTTTTTACAACACCCAGGTATTGAAGGCAAAAATGTTAACATTTAATATAATTTATGAGCCTAATCTGGCGCCAGTGACGTAATTAATTAATTATTAAAGTATCCATAACCTACTCATTATTATTAAAAAAATTGGATTATCAGATGTTTTTCTAAATTTTCTCCATCTTAAATGAATGACGTTTGTCATCTAGTGTTTAAACATCGAAAAAGACTGTTCAACATCGACGGAGGTAATGGGGGCATTTTTTAAGTTGGCTACAATATCTGGGTCTAATTCAATATCGTCTACAAATTCCCGTTTAAAATAGAAACTTTTGGATAGAATTTTGAATCCTTCATTTTTTCTAACACTGAGTTTAGCTTTAAAATAATTTCACTTGTTCCTCTAATGTTACTAAATTTGTTTTGCATTTGTTTACTAAATTTACAGATTCAGTCAAAGGCGATTTTCTTGATTCTAATTTAAAATTGTTTCTACCATTATTGAAAATTGAAGCAAATAAATGCTAACCTCGATTTGCAATGCATTATTTTGAAAGATTTTTTTTGTTTTTTGTGGTGGCATTTGAATCATTTGACAATTCTAAACAAAAATTTTTGATTTTTTGATAATTTTGTGAATAAAAGATTGAGGCATTTAACCATGTTCCCCATCTAGTGACAACTGGTTGTGGAGCAAAACCCAAATCGGGGAATGAGTCTTTGTAAAGCTTGAATCTGTAATGGTGCTTTATAAAAATTTCTTTTATATCACTAATTAATTCATTCACAAGGGGGAATTGGTTCCTGATTTCTTCTGCAACGATGGTGAATACTTTACTGAGCTAAAACAAGTGGCATGAATTAATTTTGGGAAAAATATTTTGGAGATTCACCGATTTGCCACATATAAGGGGCATCGGACAACATTAGAATTATTTTGTCTTGTGGTATTGGATTAGGAAGGAAAAATTTGTTAATCCATCATGAATAAATCGAGTTATTGTAGAATTATTTGTTTTCTCTAATTGTTTACAACTTATTAAATATGATTTTCTAGCTTTTTCGGCATTTAAAAACAGCCAATTAACAAATTTGCAACGTATCTACCACAAGAACTGTAGTCTCATCCACTTCAAAATAAATTAATTCGTTACCTATCAATGCCCGACCCTACATTAAGTTTGGTAATTTGGTCGACGTAATTTTCTTCTGAAGAAACTTCATCAATTGCTTCCGGCAAAATTTTTTCAAGAAAACTTTTTAACTTCGTTTCTAATTTTGCTAGTGGAATATTGGCGCTTAACGAATGCCTCGCACAACTCCTTGGAAAATTTTGTTAGGGCTGTCTTTTCTTGGAATATTTTTCCATGATTCAAAAAGACGACTTTATAAACCAATCACAAGACGGTTTTTTCACTTTGTCCTGGTGTAGAGTTTTCGTACCCACGTGCCGCGTTATTCAAAATTCTTCACATGACACCTTAAAGAGAAAAACAATATTTAATTAGAAATACTGTTAGAAATGATTGAATATAATTCGTACTCGATAGAATTAAGTGAACATATTTTTTGAAACTGTTAATTATAAAATCATAAAAATAATTAAATGACACAAATATCGGTAAGGGTAATTTACGTTTTTTCCACATGCTGTACAAAATACTTTATTTTGTGAACTCTGGTCGAACACTAACTCTGGTAACTTTTTATCCAGGAATACACTAAACTTTCAACTTTCGGCATATTGCAGGTTTTACGGCATATGGATGTAACAGACACAACGAATGAAAGAGATCAAATGAAGGAAATGTGTTTTAGGCAAAAACCATTTTAAATCGTTTGATAATTAGAGTTTTCCCAGAATAATCGTATAAACATAAGCCGGGCGCTTTGTCGGCATCCGGCTTAATGGGGTTCGGTTTAGTTGTTATGGAATTGAGGTACCTAGTTTTCGGTTAAACTTCCAATTTAAGATAAATATGCACAAATATGCAGCATTCGCTAAAAAATGCATTAAGTTAGAAAATATGCATTATATGCATTTTTTAATTGGCTTATTTTAATTAGAAAACATTCAATTAATCCAAAAACCTCAAAATTTTGCTGATATACCTTTTCATACCAAATATGCATTTTGCATATAATCCGAGCTCTAGTAATGACCTATCGAATTAGTGGATGTCAAATTAAAGACTTATTAAACTTCGTGGAAGGTTTCAACTATTATCAGGGTCTATCCCGGCAAAACTGATGATACATATAGATAGTCTCGGATGTCCTGCATAATATCCTAAAAGAAAATCTTGTGGTTTTGCTGCGTTTATTATACGGCTAACGAAAAACGGTCAGCATGTGCTTAGTCTACAGTGACATTACAATTTCACTTAAACTATTACACCTGTATCTTTTTTATTTTGTTACTTAATTTGTTGCTGTGAATCTCAAATCAGTGTTGGGATAAATTATAATTTAAAAAAAATTCATAAATGATTGATTTTCAATTTGTCTTGATAATATAACTTTTGTAATTTTTAATTATTTCATTTTGGACGAATTTAAATTTATTGATTTTTGTAAATTTTATTGTTGTTCTTTTCCTTATATCTTTAAATTTAATAAGTGGCTGTGTCTAGAAAATGCTTTTTTACAGTTATTTGTTTGATATTTGAAATTGTTATTGAAAAATAGCTAAACTTCTTTCAAACTAGAATATCTATAAATTTTAGAAAGCTGTTTTACCACGCCGGACATATTGTTGATAAGAATTTCACAAACATATTTACCGTATGTTAAAACAAAAACAGAAACGACTTAACAGAGCATTGAAAACAAGACTATATCAAAATAATATTTATAAGAAAGCAAAGACTTTTCTTGTATTTACTGTAATATCTCGATTCAGTATACAATCAATTCCAGTTCAAACATATGCAGTTAGTCCTAAGACATTCTACGATCCAAAATATTTTGTACCTAAAGGGTGTTTGACCAAAATGAGTAATTTTAAAATCGCTAAACGTACTTTGTGCGCTTTCATAGAACACGGGAAGCATATTTCAACCGCTGAGACTTATATTCGGCAAAATTTCAACCTTGCCGAATCTCCGTTGAAATGTGTAATCGTGAATATCTAAAAATACGTACTTCCCGAATTCAAACTGTTGGTGTGCTACAGGCAAGTTGGCGCGTTTTTAAAAATAACAAGGACAGTGAGTCATCGCAGCAATCAAGGCGGAAGAACCTTCGACGTCATCTGGAATGGTATGTGGAAGACCGTGCAAGACTTTTGAAAATTCAGATTGAACGACTCCAAAGGCGTAAAAGCAATTGCAACCTTCGTGAATCATTGATCAGATTCACAACCACAGCTCATATGTACGAGGATTGCGCTCAATTGGACAAACTGCTGAAGCTGAAATTATACAAGAACTAATGTGCATCAATAGAAAAGAAAGAGGTTCTACTGCAAATGCTAAGAAACAACACAACTGCGGAACCATTTACACCGGATGTAGCTCTGGCTATATTGATTTGATTGATGATGATAACCTGGAGGTGAGAATCCTGTATCTTTTCCAACCTTCTGGCATCGTCTGATGGCGGTGGTTTCGGTGCATCGACGAGATAAGTAGAAGCGAAAATTAGCTCCTTGCCAAGCTCCCTTTGCTACGGAATCTCAACCTTATGGCTGCTAAGCTCCAGTAGAACAGAAGTTAAGCAGCGTTAATAATTGTATGTTAGGTCTTTCTGACGTAAATGCAAGATCTTACTCTGCCAGAGCGTAAACTGTATATTACGTTACCTTTGGCTCACTCACATTCGCCACGCGCCCTCAGACTAACCAGGTTCCTGTATTAGGGCCATGCCGATACTGCCCAAAGTCAACAGCTTACACAGGGAAGCGGAAGGCGTCAACGACGGTTGGGTTGAAGGTTTATCTGTATTACCTTCAACATGTTCAGGCATTCCTTTCTCCTGCCAATCTGAAGGCGAGTTGGTTTAATCCAAAATAAGGCCTGAGGCCCATACCCTTCAGCTCCTTCAAGGATTCAACTGCTTGCATACTAAACAGTGCAGTTTATTGCCATCGTACAAGAAACTGAAGGATGCTAAGGTTGAATGTTATCCAACTTCAATTGAAATTACTGACATAAATGCGAAAGTAACACTACAGTCGCTCCTCGATCACACATGCAAGAGAATTTTGATGATCGATTCTGTTGACTTGCAAAAATCATCACAGTTACGTTTATACACTAAGTGGGGCTGTGATGGTTTTTCAAGACAAAATGAATATAAACAAATTCTTCCTGGTGAAAGCTCCCTGATAGCTGACAGCAATTTATTTGTCGCTTCCTTGGTACAAATTCACCTTATTGATGAACTAACACAGAGTGTAATTTGGCAGAATCCTTCCCCAGCTTCTGTGAGATATTGCAGGCCCATTTCAATCGAGTTTTTAAAAGAAACGCCTGAAAAAACAAGAGCTACTGTGGACGAAATAGAAGCTCAGATCCGTACTTTGTTGCGCACTACAGTAACGAAAAATGAGAAACGGGTCACAATAAAGTATGAGCTTTTGCTTACAATGATTGATGGTAAAGTTGTGCAGGTACTAACCCATACTCCTTCTACTTCAACATGTGTTGTGTGCCTTGCCAAGCCTACGGAAATGAACGATTTGGATCGAGTGAGGCAGAAACAAAAAAACGAAAACGCTTTTAGATTTGGCCTCTCAACATTGCATGCGTTGATAAGATTCATGGAGTTCGTTCTTCACATTTCTTATAATTTGTCGTTTAAGGAACGGGCGGCAACCACCGAAGACATGAAAAACGAAAAGCAAGCAAAGAAGACTTACGTTCAAGATAGATTTCGAAAAGAATGTGGACTGATAATGGATAAACCGCGACAAAATAGTGGAAACAGTAATGACGGGAATACCGCTAGAAGATTTTTCGCTAATCCGGCTTGTACAGCGGATATAACTGGAGTTGATGAAGAGTTTATTTCCAGGTTTCACATAATACCACAAACAATGTCATGCGGTAGGCAGATTAATTCCCAAAAGTTTGGTCAGTATGCATTTGAAACTGCACAATTGTATGTGAGCAAATATAATTGGTACTATATGCCCTCATCAGTACATAAAGTCCTGATTCATGGGGAAAATATAATTCGCTATAATGCAGTTTTGCCATTCGGACAGTTATCTGAAGAAGCCCAGGAATGGCGCAATAAAGATTACAAATTATACAGATTACATCATGCAAGAAAATGTTCGCGTTCTGCTACGAACGAAGGCGTTTTCCATACCTTACTGTTTACATCAGATCCCTATATATCTAGTCTCAGAAAAGTATCCACGCCTGTAAATATTGAACTGGACGAGGAAGCAGTATAATTGTTAGAGTAAAAGCATTTTCTGTTTTAGTGCTCTTCCATTATGTAAAACAACGTAATTTTCAGTGAATATTGCTAAAATAAGATATCAAATGTTGCTGTATTTTATGCAGATTTCGTACAAACACCTAACTGTTGTTATGTAAATATGTACTGTTATTTATCAATAGATAAGATTGCTTTTATTTAATAAAGAACTGATTTCACATGATTACGCTGTATTATTAAGATAACAATAAGTTAACGTTTTTTAAATGTAGATATCGCACATATACTTAACTCTTGTTATTAACTGTTATTTACCAATAGAAAAGGTTACTTTGATTTAATAAGAAATTGATTTCGCATTATGATTTACCCTTTTGGAATTGAGATTTGACAGTTTGGCAATTGTTATGATTACCTTGCTTAGCAATGAGCTCTTTAGATCAGTCTGGCGTCGCAAGAAACTATTTGGAGCTGTTTCCTAGCCAATTTTGCGCAACAACAAAGAAAGATTACCAAAACCTTTATATATCGTCATATTTTTAAAGTATACCATATGTAGTATCGTTGGATTCACCTTTTGATTACCTTTCCAAAAAAGTAAAAATATAGAGGATGTTTTCTTTAAAATAAGAAAGTTGACGTCACTTCCGGTGACATCGGAACTAGAATTGAACTGCCGATAACGGCGAAAGTTAATTCACAAAAAATAAAAATGCAAATTTTTGTTGTTCAAAAGTTAGCATGGGGGGGGGGGCACTTTAGGACCTCACTATATAAAGTATTTAGTATTATAACAATTACTTTTTATGTTCTGTCAAACATTAGTGTTCAACATTTCAGTCAGTTTCTTCGCGCTTTTGCAATTGAAGTACTTATAATTGTTGATAAGTCGTTCTTTCCAGAACGGTAATATTTATAAATAGTGTTTCCGGTAAATATACCATTACATAGTGTTATTTAATGAACTTAACTTATACAATTGTAGATTTTAACACAACAAATGGAGCCAGCTGATAAAAAACGAAGGAAAGGCGAAAATATCAGCTGTAAAAGAAAAACAGATGGTTGTTAATGTCTTTAATTATTTAAAAAAAGTTGTGAGTGTAAGTACCGCTGTTAAAGAAGCAAGTAAAGCTCCATGTTATTCATAGAGTAGTGTTTATAACGTGCAGAAAGAACAACAACAAGGTCCTTTATCTAGTACAAAGAGTAAGAAGAGGAAGGGTGCACAAATAAATGACCGACTAAATTCACATGACGACAACATACAAGCACTTATTCGACGGAAAGTTCATGCCCTTTTTAGACAGAACATACCACCTACTCTAAACGTAATCCTTGCTGTTATTAATAATGACGAAAACCTACCTAATTTTACACGGGCAACCCTACACCGGTTATTGCAAGATATTGGCTTTGAATTCAACAATGTGGGGCGGAAGAGTATTCTCATGGAGCGAGATGATATCAGATGGCGGCACAAGTACTTACGTGACATCAAGAAATTTAGAGAACAAGGTATTATTCTCATTTAGCAATTTTAATAAATTTCGCCTAAATAGATAATCATTGATTTATATATTTTATTATTTGTTTCTCTACTTTAAGGAAGAAATATAATATATACCGACGAATCATGGGCGAATGTATGGCATACAGTAGGTAAAGTATGGAATAATACCAGTGTTCAAAGTATTCGACAGATCCACCTTGAGGGACTCGCTATTGGTATAAAATCACCCAGTGGTCTTGGTCCTCGTTTTGCATTAGTTCATGCAGGTTGCGAGAAAGGTTTTATTATTTTATAAGGAAAATACCGCAGATGCCCATCAAGAAATGGATGCAGATAAGTATGAAGAGTGGTTCATTAAGTAATTCCTTCCAAATTTACTACAAAATTCGATAATTGTGCTCGATAATGCTTCGTACCATACCTGAAAAGTGGAACTCTAAGCGATGTTCTGGGAAATTTTACCTTAAACGGCCGCCCCGGTCAAATTGACCGGTACGTTAAAAAAATGTTTTGACAAACTTTATTTGTCAATTCTTTTTCTTGGTTGCAACATTTGAAAGAACTAAACATTTAGGTATGTACTGCATGTAAATATATACATAATTTAAAACATCTATTACATATAAAACGGCTATAACTGCTTTAAACCCATCAGAGCTTGTTCCTATTTTTGTACTTGCTTCGACATGTTCACCTTCCCCTCGATAAAGAACCTGTTTCTTTTTTTTCTTTTTATTCGCACATCGCAGACTTAATTTGGGCATACGTCAAAATATTTTGCAAGTTTTAACCTGTATTGTGAACATATAAAAAGATAGGTAGTACTCGGCGCATTTATCCTGTTTAGTTAGACTGAACGATTTTCCTTAAAGGCCCCCCGGCTCCCAAAGCTTTAGCGTATTTAGACAGCTGGAAAATTTTTTCCGGGAAATTAGAATATTCTAAATCATTTCCCCTTTAATCGACTTTTTTTTGCAAAAGGGGCCAAAATCAAACCGATGTTATACTCAGAATATAATAAGCCATCTAATATCCACTATAAACTACAAAGTATTCACGTCAAAGGAAACAAAACAAACTTTTATCCGTTTCTCGTTTTTAAAGTTGACATGATAGTAATTTGAACTTTATATTCAATTTTAACGGTTATTAAGTGTAATTTACACCAAAATTTCAACCAATACAACCCTTTTCCATTTCCAACATAAAGAAAAAAAACTTTCCCCAAAATTTCTTAAATAATCCTAAACCCAAACGCAAAAAACATTCATGAGAATACAGCTTTTAAAATCAACCCAAAAGCTCTCTCATTGACCGAAAAGAACCTTTCCGCGAATAAGACCAAATTTGATTAATACGGCTGCGGCCCCACCAGGTGCGCCCAAGGCCCACAACGTGCATAGCTTTTTTCTTTTATCGGTGACCCCCCGGGTTGAATCGTTACATTTTTCAAACGAAAAATTTTTGTATATCCGGAAAGGGCTTTAAAATGAAATTTTTTTTTTTGGAGGCTAAATAAAAAAGGAGATAGCCCATTAAAAATGAGATGAAGGGGGGAAACAGAAAACCTAAGTAAAAAGGCGTAAACGATCTTGTTTTTCCCCCATGTGTTTTTTTTGTTTGTTTCCTTGTTTTTAAACTGTTTCTAGGTTTCCTATAAATTTAAATTTAGGGGGATTTTAAATTTAAAAAAAACGTTCAAAAATCCCTATTTTTCATAAGGGAAAATAAATTTGTAAACTTTAACTTTTTTTTTCATTATAAGGGGTTTATCCGTGACTGCCATGTGTTTTTTCGTTTGCCCCTTGCTTTTTTTTGCGGCGGTCGAAGGAACCTATTGATCGTCGGTTGTTTCCTGGGGACCCGATATACTTCAATTAATGTTAAACGTCAATTAAATTTAAACCCTGGGAATTTCTGATTTAAACATTTAAAACGAGGGTATTTTTTTTATAAATTTTTTAATTTCCCATAATTTAAACCTTTATTTTGTTTTTTTAATTTGATTTTCAATTTTTTCCTTTTTTTTCTTAAATATAATAAATTTTTTTGGTTATAAATTTTATTTTGATTATGAACATTTTGGTTTTAGATCTTTCTTTGTTGCGTTAATGAACAACTAGGTTTTTGTTGGGTATATTATACTAATTTTTGATTTATAAGAATTTTACTCTTATAAAATGCAAGGCCCCCTTTCCGGCGGTTTCGTTGAATTTATTATCGTGAGGGGGGTTGGGTTTCGAACCGCGGGCCGAATTTTGTTTCCCTTTTAAATCTTTCAAAATTTCTTTTTTTTCAATCGCATTCCATTGGTTTTATTGTTTTGTTTTCTGTTTTTCTTCCTTTTTTCAGCTGTTTTGTTTTTTCGTTTTGAGTTTTAATTTATAAAAGATTGTTAGAAAGAGTTGTCATTTTAATTGGAATTTTGAGGATGTTATTTGGGTGAAGCACTAGATAATTGCTAAATTTCGATTAAAAATTATAAGAAATGAGTTTTTAATTCAGGATTCGGATTCTGGATTTTTAAAAATTTTCGTCAGGAAAAAAATAACTTCCCCTTTTGGTCAAATTGTAAAATGGAGAATTTAAAAGTTATTGAAATAGAAGAATTAAAGTATGGCGCGAACGAGAACGCCAAAACAATTTATTAAATAAATTTAAGAATATTATAAGTGCCTTAAATCGGAATTGGGTCAATATTTACCTATCACATTAAGTTATTGCCTGTAAAATTGTTTGTACCCAAAAGTTTTATAATCCAAACAAGGAGATCAAAGAAAATTTTATGTACTCCAAATGGGAAATGATTTCTGGATTTAGAAAAAAGGACTATAACCTTTCCATTTCCTTCTTCAAATACAACCTTTGTATTTATTGCAATTTCATGGACTAAAGGCTGACTGATGGCTTTTTGCCTAAAAACTTTATTGGAAGATCAAATTTACGAATTAAATATTGCGTAATAATAAGCACTGGGGCTGGGGTTTTGGCCAAAATGCCGAAGAGCTGGCCCACCCCAAACCGTTAACTGCCAAAACTTGGTTCAAATTTGGGTTTATCCCAGGCCCAGGCGCTGTTGCCAAAACGCGGAACATGAGAGCTCAGTCTGTTTCCAGAAATCAAAGTGTTAACATCTAAATATTAAATAACTCAAACCGAAGTGAATAGTGAAAAGTTCGAGTCGACTCTGAAACGAGCTAGTGGAGAGGCACGTATTGCCCGAGGAGCAATTCGGCTTCCGTGCGGGCCTCTCAACGGACTTCCAGCTGCTCAGGGTCTCCGAGACGGTTAGAGACGCGCTGCAAAGCCGTGAAACGGTGCAAGCTGTCTTCACGGACCTCACTCGTGCCTTTGACACCGTTCAGCACGAGGGTCTGCTATTTAAGATGGTCGGAATGGAAATGAACGCCAACTTGATCCGTCTTATCGGCCAATATCTGTCCGGCCGCTCCTTCGCGGTGCGAGTCGAGCACGAGAAATCCACACTAAGGCCGATACGCACCGCAGTCCCACAGGGCTCATTGTTGGGACCAGAACTGTACTTGATGTTCACAAACGATATCCCGAGGGCGCCTGGAACATCCTTGGCCATCTATACGGACGATGTAGCCATATATACAACGGGCAGAAACGAACGATACCTGACACGCAAATTACAAACCGCTGTGGACCTGTTCACAGCTTGGACGCGGGCGCTGGCGATTAAATATCAATCCAAACAAGTGTCAGGTTATCCGTTTCAACAATAAGACCGGAGGAGCCCCGGACAACATCTCCGTCGATGGCGTACGCATGGAATGGGAAAAGAGCGTCAAGTACCTAGGCTATGAAGACCATCCAGACCAAAGTATTAGCAGCGAGGAATGCTCTCTACCCGATGATAGGTAGGCACAGTGTTATGGATTTGAGGGAGAAATTATTGATATACACCTCGACGATTCGCCTGGCAATCACTTGCGGAGCGTCAGCGTGGTGCACTATACCCCCTTACCAGTTCAAGGCTATGGAATCCACGCAGAACAGGATATTCAGAATGATGACCGGAACTCCGTGGTACGTCCGAAGTGAGCAGATCCGGACCGATCTGGGGTTGTCACGAATGGAGGATTATATCAGAGAGCTGGTGAGGGGAACGCTGGAGAGGGCCTCGGAATCGGAGCATCGACTGGTGTGGGAGCTGGTGGAGCCGCAAGATCGACCTCCACCTGCGAGGAGGAGAGTCAGACGCATAGAGGACTTCCTTCGAGGAGATAGGTGAGGACATGCCATCCCCGAGAACAACAGTAGTGAACGACCACTAGCACATACAACACCAACAGTATGATATTTGCTGTTCACTGGAGACAAAGGGGAACGCAGACTTAGGTCTGCCCCAACGGGAGATGGAGGATCGCTGTGAGAGCTCAGTCTGTTTTCAGAAGTCAAAGTGTTAACATCTAAATATTAAATAACTCAAACCGAAGTGAATAGTGAAAAGTTCGAGATTGTTCATTGTATTAGCTTGTAAAATTAATTAATTTGAAATATCAAAAATGGATAAATGTTCTAAATGGAATACCTTTGGCTACGTGTGTGGAAAATTTGTAATAAAGACCACTCGGCGTAAAATAAGTGCTGAAACCGCTGATTTGTATCAACAATATTTCTCACAAAATGTTTTTACTGATGTGTCCAATACACATCAGTAAAAACATTTCTAACGGTTCTCCTACACAACGCCAATTCAAAAAATTCCATTCCGATTGCACTAAGCAGCCATACAAAAGTGACATATGTATCGCTAAAAAAAAATCATTGATTTAGTGGAATATAGTGACCAAAAGTGGAACATTTGTGTCGACTTATAAGTGGTGGCTCTTTTAAGAGGTATGCAAACGGGTTATATCAAAAATATGTGCTACATGTGCTTGTGGAATACCCGTTTTGCCGGCAACTAATATAACGAATGGAACTGGCCTTTACGTGAGGAATTTAGATTGCGACAAAACAACATTATTAAGATTCCACTTGTGGCGATCGAAAAAGTTTTGTTACCACCGCTCCACATCAAACTAGGAATTGTTAAAAGCATTGAACCCAAAAGAAAATGCATTCAACGAATTGCGTCGTATTTTTCCACGGTTAAGTGGGATGAACATAAAAGAAGGTAGATATCTGAATCCGAATGTTAATCTATTGAAATTTCATTTTGTATTATGTTTATTTTACAGGAATAATTAATGGACGTACTCTGTCTGGTTTTATTTTTTTCGTTATTTTGTTCATTACTCTTATCAACATCAGTGTCAAAAGTTTACTCTATAGGAGTCTACTTGGATAGTTCTTATATAACTTGAGATGCATTTGAGTAAAACGTTATAATAAATCAAGGACGTAATATCTCCCTAGCGGTAAAAATCACAACCCACGTCTCAAAAGATTGCGTCAACATTCAAGTTAAACGCCTCATTTGGTTTTCCACGTGCTTGAAGTACATGCCGAGATTTATCGCGTTGGCCATGCTGCTCAGCCCTGGCAATAAAAGCCGGGTCTGGCTCCGGGGGTGAAACGGCCCCTTTTCGAACGAGATCTTGACGGTTTTATGTTTTATCAACAGATGTCGATAGATATAAAACGTCATAACGATGCTGTTGCTTCGTGATTGCGAAATAAACGGGTGCGATATGGAATTGGGCATAATTTTTTGTTTTACTTCCTGTGTAATGTTCAAGTGATTGTTAGAGAAAGAATTTTGTGCGGAATGTCTTGAAAAACATCGTAAGTACACGAAACTCAACTACAAAGGAAGGATTACAACGGCATATTGAAGATGTATGGCATAATAGCGACGAAATTTTAAAAAAAAAAACAATAAAAAGCTGCATTGGTAGTATGCCAAAAAGGATTGAGGAAATAATAAAACACAGGGAAGGAACAGGCAAATTATACTTTCTTGCATGTTATATGTATTTAAATAATAATATTGCTAACATTACCAACTGTTTTTTTTTAAATTTTACCCCAAAATCATCATATTTTTGAATGGTCTTAATTCGATGGCCAGGGTCTGTAACTCTACAATACGGTGTTATACAAGAAATAAACACAATAAAATTAACAAAGGTACGTCTTAAACGATCGTCGCTAGTTATAAATTGTCCTTTATAGATAACCAATAAAGATTGAAATGGTCAAAATGGGACTTTCTTAAACATGATAAACAGTATTGGCGCTAAAGTTTAGCGTACATCCTGCGGAACCCTCGATAACGTTATAAATTTGATATATTCTATGCAATATTTCACCATCGAAATAATATTTTATTAACATCATTTAAAAGAATAATGGTCCGAAAAATTGATAGCGGAACTCCAAATTTAAACTAAGAATTTCATGTAGAATTTTATTTTTTTTTTAATATTAAAACGATCAAAATAGGTTACAAAACTAATTGCATCCGGGGCAAAAAATATTCGTAAGTGAAACTAAAATTCAAACGGGAAACTTTTAAAGAATGTTGATTCTAATGAGAATTTCATGCAAATTGGCTTTAAATTTACTTTTGATTTATGTAAATTCCATCTTAAAAGTACTCCTTAGCTTATTACAGAGTGTAATAATCACAAATTTCGTTAAGACTTTGCTGAACTTCGTATCTGAATTAACTTAAACTTTACGGTCCTAAAATTTGCTAATAACTTGCGCAAGTTATTATTAGTAGTAATACACACAGAATAGCACTTTCTACTGGTAAGTAAGATTCATTGAATTTAAATAGTTACCATTCTCATATTGTGGAATAAATTCATTAAACTTGAAGTATTTTGTTTCTGGAAGAAATGCTCGGACAGCTCAATTTTATTTATTTAAGAAATAAACATTTTTGCCTCAATTTTAAGTTTAGCCCACTTCCGCTTTTCAAGTAATAACAATAATAATAAGTAATAATAGTAATAATGATAAAAATAATAAAGCCATCGACAATTTTTTCGAACGACAATTCCCGCTTTGTTTTATTCTGCTAGATCATTTAATTGTATAAATGGTACCATCAAAATTGTAATATCTCACATAACAAAATTTTCTAATAAAAGTTAAAAAGTGGAAAATATAAGTTTTATTAATAATAAACAGCAGAGATAAATGCTATTATTCACGTACTATAATATTTAGAATAGATTTTTTTACAATCTGTTGTCTCGTTAACACATCACCAAAGCAACTGATTGATGTTTTCAAAAATAAAAAAGTTTAGGGCCGTTTTCGTAATTGGCAACTTCAGGGGTTGTACTTATACCAAAAGTTCTAAAGCAGTTCTCTTTCAAGTAGTGAGTAGGCGAAGAGATAAATTACAGGTTAGATGTGAAAAATTTCGAAAATAAAGGATTCCCGTTGGTACGCTTTTTTCCTTTGGGTTTTTTTAATTTACATGTTTGTTAAGCCCATTTTGTCACAGAAAATCAAATGCTTCCCCAAATTTACAAACTATTTTAGAGCCGTCGTAGAACATATCCGGAAAACCACAGATAAACTTATTTACTATGCCAGCAAAGGGTCGGTGTTTTAGCTTTGTTCGCATTACACATTTTAAATTGATAATTATATATTTATAACGAATAATACGTAACGCAAAAAAACGCACGTTCTCGTTTCCTAAACTGAACGAAAAATAAACAAGCGGACGTTGACAAAGCGAGAATCGATTTTTTGCACACAGCGGTTACTATCTAAAACACAAGGCTAAACAGCTAGCAGGCTGTGACGTATTTTGAAGTAGGCCGTCGATCAGCCTCGATTTTAAATTCAATCGTTTTTGTTTTAAATTGTTTTTTAAATTATATTGGTTTTTTTTAAAAAATACTGTGTAGTGATATTTTGTACTTTTTTGGTGCCAATGTTTTTCTAGGGTTTATAAACGATAAAACCTTTTCTGAAACGATAAAAAACCCAGCCTAATATGGCGTCGGCTGTTTTTGTTTTTTTTGTAGGACTTTTTTTAAAAAAAAGAAATTTTTATTTTTTAACAGCACAGATTAATGGTGAAAATAACTTAAGTTTAAAAAATCCTAGGCTTAAAAAAAATCTATTCCAACCCAATTCCTGCTATTGTTCAAATAGCTTTATTTTTCTTATATTTAAAACTTTTTTTTGAACCGAACAGATGTTTTTTTAAACTGATAAAAGTTCTGTTTTTAATACAATATATTTAAAATTTATTTCCGAACGTAGCCCTTTTTCCAAAAAAAAATCGAATGGATGGGGAAGGGCTCATTATCCCGGATCCTCTTTAAACCGGGAGCCCTTTATAACTTAAAAAGAAATCAAAAAAAAAGATTCCTTTACCCCTTAATAATATCGGATGGGGTACATCACCCAAACACATTTTATCGAAGAGCGGAAGACCTAGTTTCGGCGGTAACGCCGGCCCCCTGGTGAAACGCTCATGTATCGCAAAGACGATTACGTTGTTCTGGTGATGAATATTATCTTGAGAATTTATGTTACTTTCAAAAAATTAATTTTATTTTGTTTTTATAATACAGTTCAAGAATAGTGAAAAATGTACTTTATTTAGTTCTTTCTAAATAATTACCTTTCACTACATGTTTGTCAATAAAACAAACTATATACCATTGCATCATTTTTATTGGAAGTAACTGTTGATAGTGCTTGACTAAAATTTGTTTCTTTCATTAATAGTTAGTAAATTATAATATACTATTTTTAATTTACTAACTATTAATAATCTATTTCCAAACGTTAAACGTAAAACAGAAAAATTTGTCTCTTTCAATATACTTGAACACCTTAACAATTCAAATTCTAGGAAATCTGTCGTAGACTATACTTGGCGTATGAATTAATTAATGAAAATTTATTACCTCCGTGCGTCTAGCTACCGTTTCATCCGATATTTCGAAAGTAACATCGTCGAAAATGCTCAGAGACTTGTATTGTTGTTTAGGCACGAGTCTACGGGATACAGCCTACTGGATATAATGCCTATCTATATTGGCTTTGAGAAATAATTTATTACAAAACAAGGAAAGGAAGAGAAAGATTGAACGCTACTGTCAGTTAGCACCTTATTCAATGCAAATGAAAGGCGATTACACTTTTAAATAATGTTTGTTCCTGCTAACGTATATGCTTCTATACTTTTTTTGTGTATGGTGTGTTTGAAAGTCTGTATGTGTGGAATTTTTTCCAAGAAAATATTGAGTTGCTTTAATAAATAGCTAATGTAATTCTAATTCTAATTGGTTGATCTCGATCTCTTCCTAAAGTAAGTATATAGTTTGTCTAGCGTAACAATGAAAGAAAAAGATTTATACAAATCGTTTTTTTTTCAAATATTCCCCATTAAGATTTATAGACTTTTGTATGCGTTCGAACCAATTCTCGAAACATTTTTTCCACTGGCTTTGTCCGCGTATTTTTTGTTAAAAATGTTTGTGCGCCCGGGGCGCCTGGGGGGGACCCCGGGAACCGCAGAATTGGGGCCGGCTTCTAGAATGAAATTTGAAACGGCCTCGAAACTAATAGAATTTTCGAACATCTAGATTAGATCTTTCCCCAGTTTATGGAACTTTAAAAAAGATATGGAACTTTCTGAAGTACATAGAATATTCAAAAAAAGATGGAACTTTCTGAATTTTTAAGAATTTTTAGACTTTATAGCATACATCGGAATTTCGAAGTTTCGCGAAAGTTCTAAGAGGGGGGTTTATAAATACGGCATCATTTTGGGAACGAGTTGATTTCCAAAAAACAACGAAGAGTAAACATTTGAAAAAAAAGTAAACGATTTTAAGACACCGCTAAAGGGGACCTTTTTAAAGTGTGTATTTTCGTCAAGGGGGGACAAAAGCCCGCAGTGTTGTCCGTTTAAAAAGTTTTGATGAATGCGCCCAAGTAAGCAAAACGAATCTCGGGCGAATCACCCCATGGTTGAAAAAATTCCAAATTTTTTAGTAGAAGTTTAAGATTTACGCAAAAAGTGTGTTTACAAAAAGTTGTACCGCCCTTTTTGCATCTTTAAGGGTAAATTGAAGTGCAAAAGACCTTTCATCACCGCAGAAGACTTTTTCTACTGACTGCCTTACATGGTTACTATTTGCTGGGAGAATCGGCGGGAAAATTAATTTAAAGGTATCTTTTCCCAAAACCATCAGTCGAAGAACCACTATAGCCTGGGTCCTGACCTAATAGAGAAAAAAAAGGCACGGGGAAATTTTGGGCTGAAAAATAGACTACTGACAGTAAAGACCCACACCTTATTTGTTATGTACGCTTCTTGGATGACAATGTTATCGTTGAAGACCTTTTGCTCTGCAAAAGCATCACTGGAAGCGCAAAGGCTCAAGACTAATAAAACTACAATTAACCTCATAGAAAAATGTTGTTTAAACATTTTGATTGTACGAGTTATACTTGAACAAGGAGAAAAAAATCATGAAATAACGATTTTTAATAAAACAATTGAAGAAAACAATACATGCAAACAGTAATAGAATAATACCCCAAGAAAAAATAAAATAAAGGGTATAAAGAACAATATACGTAATTAATAATCAAAAATCATGTACAATGCATCTGCAGTAATCTCTTTTCTTACAAGTTAATTTCGTATTATCTACACAAAATCAATTAAAACACTTCACAGCGCATAAATCAAGCAAACTGTGAAAAGTCACGTCACCGATTCTCTCACCATCATAGATTATTGCGATGAAGCGACTCCCAACTTTCTAAAAAGTTTCCAACACAATAACCCTCGAACACTCAGCAATACCGAACAGCGGCGTTGCCGAGGCACCAAAATCCTTTACAAAACTCCACCGTAGCCGACTCACCCCAAATTCGTCGGGACGTGGACAAAAACCCGAATGATCCCCAAAGTCTCCCAAAGGGGTTTGGGTTTTTCACTACTGGTGTTCCATGTTTGACAACTAAATCAGTTTCTATAATATGCTTATACAGCATTTCCACTAAAGGGGGGACCGGGATATCTTGAAACTAAAATATTTAATAGTGAGGGGAAAAAATTTTCTAACAAAAATGGTAAAGAGAAATTTCAAAAATTTTTTTAAAATTCCAAACATGAACGCTGGGGGGCGCAGTTGTTGGGGTCAACAAAAAATTTTAAATTGGTCGGTAAAAGTTCCAGGTTTTTCAGGATTTTAGATGTTTTATTTAAACAGCGGTAGTTAATCACGCACCACTTTGGTTAAAAGTTTTGTCATATCCTTAATAAAAAGTCAGGCATTGCCGAATCCAAACTAAACCTGCTATAACTTCTGAAATTTTTTACCGAATTAAAGAAATGTGGACTTGCTTAAAAAAGGGATTCAGCACTTTTTTAGACGTCGCAATTTGTCCCCCCCCGGTTAATTTTCCCGGGAAATCTACCAGATGGCGTTATTCCTAACTGTACGAGTTTTTCTCAATAATTCTAAAACAAACGAATTTAATTTATTTTTTTTACGTTGTTTTTGGGAAAGAGTTTTGAAAAAACAAAGAAAATGGGAACCGGAAAGGGGTGATATTTTTTCCCCCTTTTTAGATAATAACGAAAGCAGTCCACTTAATAATATCTAAACCTATCTTAGTTGGCCATGAAACAAAAGAATAATAACTTTTACCCTTTTACACACAAAATTGTGTCGGTATTAGTTTAATATGTTTGTTTTTTATCACTTTTCAAATAAATTATTTATGATGATTATTTATTTGACAATTGTGACAAGTACATAGATCTTACCGCGCAGTGGCCCTTAAAGATTACTGCTTAACCGTTAATTTTGATAAAAAAATGTCGTTTTCTAATGGACGTATGATATGCTTGCAGTTTTTAGTTTTTAAAAAATGGGGAAAATTTTTGAATGTGGATATGCCATTGATCCAAAAAGGAAAACTTTTTAAATGAAAAGGGTATTCAAGTTTTGCGACACGACTAGGGAAAATGGGGTATGTTAACCTCTTTATGAACTTGCAGGCACTAGAGAAATGTCTTCCGTTAGGTATAAGTAAGTCATCAATTCATTGCACCCTAATAGACGATACGTCACAACCATACAGATTTTGACCATAGACTGAATAATTGTAATTGGTTAAAAGTTATCTCCCAAAAAAAATGTTGCCTTCCACACTGCGAATGATGATTTATTTTTCAATGATAGGCCGGTAAATTTACATAATATGCTTTACTGGTCTAGAGAAAATCTTCATTGGATGAGAAAGGTTGATCACCAACATAGGTAGAGTATAAATGTTTAGTGTGGCATTTTAGGTGATAAAGTTATTGAATCATTTATTTTTTATGGTAACTTAAACAGCGGAACATACTTAAATATTTGACATAACAAATTATGGGGAAGGATAAAAGATCTAGTTTATCAAGCACGTCCTACAGTGAAAGCTGATTCAAGCGATTCATAATGATATCGCCAACCTACCAAAGAGAAATTCCCCCCGTTATTAAAATTTTTCCAAACTAAATTTCTATAAAAATGACGGCAAACAGTTTTAAAAATTTTAAAAAAAATTTTAAAATTGTTTATTTTCACCCAAAAAACATTATATTATGTACTATTCAAAAGTTTTTTTTATTTTTGTCATTTATTTGTTTATTTTGTAACTACTACATTTTGTTATTGTTACCATTCCTTGGTTTTATGGTCAATTATTATTAAGTAGGTATTTGTAACTAATAGGGAAATTATTACTGACAATGGGCCGTTTTCGTTATTATCTAGAACAAGGAAAAAGATATCACTACGCGACTTTCGCCACTACTTTAATCTGTCAAATCTCTTCAAACACAACATAAGGAAAACATATTGTTGCAGTTAAATTTTTTTGGGAAAAAATTGAGAAAAAACCGTACTTTTAATAAGCCATCTGGTACGCTTTTTGAATATTTAACGGGGTCCTTACCGACGTTTTAAAAAGCCCTTTTAAAAAAACCAAACTTCTTTTTTAAATTTGGTTAAAAACCGGGAAAACGTTTAGTTTTATGGGTTCAAAAACTTTTATTAACTTATTATTCCCAAAATGAAAAAAACGTTTTAACCCAAAATGTTGCATAATTAACTAAGCTTTTTTAAAAAGCCCTTTTAAAAAACATAGTTTAAACCTGGAACCGTACTTGTTAATTTAAAATTTACTTTTTGGGGAAACCCAAAACAACCGGCCCCCCAAAGGGTCAAGTTTTGGGAAATTTTAAAAAATTTTAATTCCAATTTCGCCACTTTAATATGACATTTTTTTCCCATCACTATAGGGCGGGTTTTAAGATATTGTTTGGGCCCCAAATTTTGGGAAACGCCCAAAGGTTTTAAAAACGTAGTCACCTATGGATGTTTCTTTAATAATGCGCAGGCAAATACAGTTGTGAGTAAAAAAATAAGGGAGATGGAAATTGGGGAATAAAAAAAATTGGGCCCACGTGGGACCTTTTTTGTTATTGCCTTAAGTTTTTAGAGTCCCCGGTATTTTGAACAGCGAAAAAAGGGTGGGGTATGGATGTTGCTGCTGGTTAGAGTAGGAAAGGGATATTAATTAAAAAATGAACAACCCCCAATTAAATATTTTGGGAGGGAAAGATTGCGATAAATTAAAATAGACGGGACTGGATATTGTTTGCTAATTATTTTCGTTGGTAAAAATTAATATCGTTAATCTTTGCGGGATATACAGCCTTGCTCATATGTATTTTTAAGCTATATAAATGCGTATTTAAAAATAGCATCTGTGAGATATTGTTAATTTAGTAATAAATTTATTATTAAAGGAAATTAGATATACAGCGTGTGGAATGGAGATTTAAAATTGTGAGAACTTTGTTATGAAAAAGTTAAAAAAGCTAAAAGTCAGGTTTAAGGAAAAAGGGGGGGAGTCGGGGATTAAAAATTTCACGCGTTTTACAGGGCATAATTTAAAACGATGTTATATAGTTCTGGTTTGTAGGGTGTCGTAACTTTTTTGAATTTTACGCTTTTTTTGCTTTTAAAAAAGTTTGAAATTTGGGACGTCGGAAAAGACCAAAGGGAGAAATTATAAACCCTTTTTTTGTGGAATGCCGGGCCTTAATTTTTTTGGGTTTTAAAATTCAATGTTTTAGTTTGTAAAAAACCCTTTAATGTGTTTGGGGGGTTTTTGTCAACGTCCAAAAAGAAAGCAAACAATTCTTCCAAAAAAAATTAAAAAACAAAAAAAGAAAAATTTTTATTTGATTTATTTTTACTCTTATTTTTTTGTAATCTATCGTTTTTTACTAGACAAAGAAGCATTTGTCTCCTTCGGAATAAATATGGGAATTTTAAATTAACCCTTGGGCGGATATAGATACGAAATGTAGGGCCATTTGCTCGTGAACATATAGAAAAAAGAATGAAAACGGAATTGAAAGATAAAGAACTGTGGTTGTGTGTGGACGAAACAACAGATCGTCAAAAACATTCTGTGGCTAATGAATAATGGTACTATAGGAACACATCGACCGTCATCCTCCTTCTTACTTGCTTCCAAAAGAGTTATAATTGTACTGCCGATGAGATTTTAAAGGTGGTGTTGAACTCATTGAACAAATTTGATGTTTCAACTAAGCAACTTTTAATGTTTATGAGTGATGGTGTCGCAAGCATGCGTTCTTCGGGCCGATCTCTTAAAGAACACAATGGTAACTTCTTACATGTAACATGTAAAATCCATACTCTAAGTCTTGCGGCACAAACGATTCCTACATGTTTTCCACTAGTAAATGCATTGATTGCTAGTACAAAGGCAGTGTTTCTAAAGTCCCCGAAACGTACCCGACTATTTCACAAACTGTGTCCTGATTTACCTGAACCGCCACAGCCGATTGTTACACGTTGGAATATGGTTGCAGGCTGCGTTTTACTACAAGAAATATTTTGATCAAGTAAAGAAGGTAGTTTTAAAATTCAATCCGACAGAAGCTGCAGCAATCAAGGAAAGCCAGAAAATATTTCAAGATAGTCGGGTTAAAAGAGATTTACAAACTATTCACAACAATTACTTCGGACTAGCGGAGGGAATAGAAAACTTACAAAATGTTTCGATGTCGCTAGTGGATTCTGTTCAAATTGTGAATGTTATGCGCTGTAGAAGGCGAAACAAATTGGTGTGTAATACGAAAATTTGAAAGTGTTTTAGAGAATGACTCCGATTTTCTTATATTAAGACATATTTGGAAGGTGCGTGTAAGATGCATTAAGTTGTTTCAAAGATTATTTTAAATATGCAAATATAACATCGCTAGATGTCGAACGGTCGTTTTCGGCATTAGAAAACATTTATTCCGCACGTCGTACTCACTTGACTGAAACAGCTGTGGAAACATATCTAAAGATTCAAATATTTAACAGATGTTACCCAGTTTGTGATTTCACGGAAGACAAATCATCAACTTCTGTAACTTCTGTAACTTCATTTTGTCTTTCCGCCCATTTTATTATTTCAGAGTTACTTGCAACATTACCTCTTACTACTGAGTTAAATAAAGCATGTGAAGAATATATCTTGAAAGCATTGACAATTACACTCTGCGGAACTTCGTTCGAAGACTCCACCGCCATGTATGTTTCGTCTTTCAGTGTAATGCTGTTTAACGCTATGCTTGTATCTTCATTCTGAGATGCCAATGTTGCTAACAAATGCTTGTAATAACGTACTTTAAGAGATTTAATGATGTACTGATCCAATGGTTGTAGGTAAGGGGTCATGTTCGGAGGCAAAAACAAAATTTTGGCGTGTTCGTTGTCGATCGCTCCATGATACGTTGCATTGTCGACGATTAGTAAAGCCTTTACAGGTAGGTTTTTTTTACGTTAGATAAGATGTTACATCAGGAATAAATTGCTCAAAAAACCGTTCCTCAAACAGCTTTGTCGTCTGCCACGCATTTTTGGAAGAGCGATAATATAGTGAAATAGTGACATTTTTAAAGCACCATGGACGAGTTGCTTGCCCAATCACCATTAAGGGCAATTTATGATTGCCAGTAGCATTAACACATGGCATTAAAGTGACGGTTATTTTAACGAATGATAGTTGATGTGATTATATCGAATGGCAGAAACAAAATCTGTTGGCAATATCAAGGATTACTTATATCAAATGTTTCTTATATCAAAGGTGACTATGTCGAATATTCATTCTAATTGCAATGACAATTTTTCAATTTAAACAATGTCAATGTGGCAAACCTTTATTCAATATCAGTGTGATCAACTTTCATACCATACAAGTTTAGATCTCTCTAATAGATGTCTCTAAAATATGTAAAAAAATAATTTTTTGTCATAGAAATGCAAGATGGAAAAAAGTAGTATAGAAAACTCGTTTCATAAAATATTTTGCCATTTTATATCGCCTTTACTAAATAAGCAAACCTACATTGTTAGTGTTATAGAATTTTTATTCTACACAAAATCTACACAGTTTTTATAGAGCGTATACATTCGTACTAGGTTCAGAATCTTGCTAACAACGTGGGTATTCTATGTATCTTAAATTTCAAATATACAACAATATGTGAGGTCTTGTGTGTTTATTTTACCCCGTCTAAAATTTCCGCCACGTCAAAGCCTCGTACATCTACTAGCTTCAAGCATGTATACAACCCACGTAACACGATTACACAAAAATTCCAGCAAGAAATCGCTTGCTAATCCAAAAAAATGCTTATAACTAGACGGGAACGTCCGTAATATATAATTTCAATAACGTTTTTCAACGTAAAAAGCAAGAAAACCAGTCGTAAAAGAGTTAAAATACATAGTAACGTATACGAAATCTCTATATAGATTAAAATTATTTCTACGCCGGCTTCTATGTATGTATAATGTATACATAGTGCCAGATCGAGACGCCAGACTTTGTCAATGGATAGAGAGCTATGCGGTTGTAACAGGGTCTGACGTGAAGGCGATTTCATTTAAATAGGTGTTGGCAACGCTAACAAGATAAAATACTTTAGGGTTATATGGCCTGCTAGATAACGCTGTTTGTACGCGTCACTCTATGTGGCTTTTCCTTCGAGTGAGACTAGCGTTAGAAGAAAAAAGATTGCATGTATACTTGTGTATATTATACAGTGATAGCCGAAAGTATATGAACATTAGAATCTCTGGAATGTAGATTCTTTAATGTTTGTAGAATTCCGTTTTTGTTAACTTTATTTTATAATATACAGGCTGGCACACCACATTCGCGTCGGTGTATACACGTTGGTCCACATTTCACCGGGATGCGAGAGATACTGTACGTAGCGCGATCTGGCATACGTGCATTTATCCCCGCCGGCCTCCTGCGCCCCAACTGTGTAGCCATCTGACGCACTTTTGCCCTTTGTGCGCTCGAAAGGTTCAACAAGAGATCGGGGTTTTTTAAACATTATGTTAGTTTATACACGGTCCGGAAAAAAAAACCCATTTGAAGAAGGCTGTATGAGTAGTGGAGGTATTGTGGGGAGGGTATTGTTTGAAAGGGGTTTGTACGTGCCTTTTTCAGTGTGCGAAAGGCTTCTCGGGAGAAAGTGCTTTTGTTGGGAGGAATTTATTCGTGGTTCTGTGATTACTACCAGCGAGCGTTTCGGATTCGATTCCAACTTGGGACACGATCGTGTTCTTTATAGGAAAACATCAAAGTTTGGTTGTCAAACTTTAGACAATCAGGTTCAGCACTGAAAGAAAACCTACTGGTGATTCGGGCTCAAAAGGGAAAAGTAGCGGTGAAAGCGTCCGTCCAACAATCCCAAAGCGTTCAGCACTTAAAAATTCACTGCCCTGGTTTGTCTGATAGAGTGTCGCATAGAGAACTTAAAGCATACAAAAAGATGGTTACCCAGGAATTAAGTAATAGATTTTGAAACTCAGAGCTTTTGTGAGGAAATTTTCAGAACATTCCCCTGGTGTTTGTTTATTTCTTCTAGGGCCACTTCCCCTTGTCAGGTACTGTAAACAAAAGAACTTTTGCTACTGGGGGCAGAGAACCTCGAACTTCATCAACGACCACACACAGCCCCCCTTTACAGTTTGGGCCCTTTCCGAATTTTGGGGGTGGGGGCCGTTTTTTTTTTCAAAAAGGTGCCTAACGGGAACGGTTAATTCAAATCGTTACTGTCACATGATAGAGCCCTTTCCCTCCACTTAGGTTAAACCAGTTTGTTGTAGACCATGAAGAGCAAGATGTCTGGTTCCAAAAGAGGGGCCACAGCTCACAGGTCTCGGTGTTTCTGGAAATGTTGGGGGAGTTTTTTCCCTGGACGTTTTGTCTCTTTGCGAGGAGACATCGCCGGGCCCCCCAAGGTCGCCTGATTTACACCTTGTGATTTTTTTCTTTGGAGACATTTTAAAGGCTCAAGTGTACAAACATCGTCCCAAAATTTCTGCAAGCACTTAAGGAGGCAATCACCCCAGGAAGTGGCAGTTATTCCAAGAGAAATGGCAGGGAAGAATATGGACAATTTCCCGGAAAACTTCAATTTAATGTGTCAACAATGGAGGACGTCTTTTTCCCGGATAAAATTTTTTAAAACCAAGAAATTAAAATGGCATAGTATTCATTGTTCACAAATAAAAGTATTTTTCCTGTATTTTCTTATTTCTTTGTAATTCCCTTTTTTAAAATTAGGAGTTTTTTTGCCGGACCCCCGTACAACCGTAGGATGGTACAGATCACTAAATGATATTTTGTGAATTGCCGTAAATGCCAACAAAAGACGAACAGCCTCAAACCCTTTTAACGCATCTCGATGAGGAGGAGAGGGAAATAGGGGTTTTTTTGTTTGGGGTTTAAATAGACGAACCTTTTCTTTAGCCGGCAAATTTTAGACGGAAAACGGTTTTGTAGAAGTACTGTGAAACGTATTTTGAAACGCAAAAATAAAAAGGGTTTCAAAGTTCAAAAAATTTCCAGGAGATTTTTTTCCCCCCCTAAAGTAACATAATAATAATAATAATAATAATAATAATAGTAATAATACTTTATTGGTTAATTAATACAAAGTGTATTTACACAACTGAAAATAAGAAAAATCAAATAACAGAAACAAATTAAATCTAAAATAACAATAATTATAAAAAAAATATAAATATATAGCAAAGTTATTTAACTAGGACACAGAGTGCGGAGGTGCCCCTAGCCAAAGTACCGAAAGTAGTCGTCGTTTGTGTAAAAAGCTTGACGTAACAAGATCCTTTTTATAGAATATTCAAATGATTTTCGTGCTTTAAATCTCTGATATCTTTGGAAGAGTATTTTTAAAAATTTTTTGATGATAAGACACTTTTGAGTACTAAGACGAGGGTTTAAAGCTTAAATCATTTTTATTTCTAGTATTATAGTAAAGGAAAAAGTGGAATTTTTTTGGATAAATTTTTATATTTTTTTTTAAATTGCATAAGACATTCAAAAAAAATATTGACATGGGAAAGTCAAAAAACTTTAATTGTATGAATGCTTCACGACAGTCGGAGCGATAGGGGGAGGGGTTATCAGGATGCGCTCAGCCCTTTTCATTCCATAAATTTCAAACTTGAGTAGGGTATGACTCCATAGCAAAAAACCCAAGGGCATAACCGTGAAAAAAAAGGAAAAAATGAGCTGCTTTTAAGATATCTTCAGATACCGAAGATGACAAACTTCTTAGAAGAAATATTGTTTTTACACGTTTACTAGACACGTATTCGGTATGCGCTTCCCAGCCCAGTTTTGGTTCTAGGAAAAGCCCCAGGTATTTGATTGAATCTGGGTTGTTTAACGAACCAGTGTCTCTTTTAGAAAATACTACCGTTTTGGTTTTATTGTCGTTCAGAACCAGCTTGTTTGTGGAAAGCCAGAAGTCCACCGCATCATACGCCAAGCTGCTCCTCTCCACAACATTCTTGCTATCCCTTAATTTAACCAATAAAGTAGTATGATCCGCGAAAAGAATGCATTTATCAACCGGCATTGTCTGCGACAAATCATTCATGTATACTAGAAACGACAAAGGACCCAATATAGAGCCTTGCGGCACCCCGAACTGAACCGTAACTCTCTCTGAGGTAATGCCATTTATTCGAACTACTTGTTGCCTATTTGCTAAATACGATGTTATTATGAAGTCGTCATGCGATCTAAGTGAGACTCGAATGCTATGTTGCCATTCACAAAGGCAATATCCCGTTCGTATCTGGACCGACGTGTATACGAAAAACGGCAAAATATTTTAAAAGTATTTTTGTTTAGAGCTAGGTAGGTTCACTGGGAGCAAGCTTTAAAATTGTTTTGAAATATACAGGATGACTCAAAAAGAATTTAAATGGAGTACCCTGTATACTACTGCATATTTTAAAAAGGCAAGTTACTGTTATGTTTTCCATATCTAACTTGAGCGGTTTTTGAGACATTTAACTGCATATTCTTGAAAATGTAGACCCAAATTTAGGAGGCGCGCTTGTCTTACGTATTTAAAATAGATATTTCTAATTGCATTTACTTTTAGTCGAAGCATTAGACTTGATGATACAATAAAAATGATCCCTAAAAATTATACAGGATGGACGAAAATATACTTTTGATATGGCTATCATTAAAGTCAAATAACTTTCTTATATTAGATGGAACACCCTGTATTCATTATCGTATTTAGATTCTAATTTTAACCATTTATAAAATTGTATTAAGGTTTGCTATATTTATATCTTATACTTTATTACAAATTGAACATTTTCGATTTCGAATATTAATTTCTTGCCTTTTATTTTACGAAAGTGAGATCTGAACCATTTTTTCATTCCTATCTTTAATATGAATATTTTCTCAACTTAAAACTAAATAATTTACTTGGAAGAAACATTTTTCTGTCTTGGATTTTCTAACCCTAAGAAAATATTTATTTAATCCGAACAAAATTTCAAGAAAATTATTTTCTTATATTGTACATATTAATATTTTCTTGAATAGAGACTGGTTTTCGCAAGAAAATGTATTTTCTTGATGCAAGAAACCATTCCTCTGCGCGTATCCACTATCCACTGCCGACAGATTTAACAAACTTTAATCAACTGATAAAAATTTCATTTTTGTTCGATTTTACCGTCCTTCATTCATAGAATTCTCTGTTTGAAATACAATATTTTTGTAAATTTGAAATAGATGCTTCTTTAAATTAAATATGTTCAAATACCTTACACGCTCACTGTATATACATTTTAGGTCGTGCAGCATAGCGTAGGGCATACCATTTCGAAATGAAAGAATGGAAATGGAAGAGCTGCGAATTTGTTCGACAAATTATCGAAGGTAGAGTGTGAAATACTTATTATTTAGCGTTGGCTCCTTCTTACAGGTTTCCTATAATCCTGTCCTTGTTTTTCTTTTCTGGCTTACTGTTAGTTTGTTGTAGGATTGCCTATTTTTTGTTATTTTGCCTTTTCGTGCGTTTGGACCTCTTGTTAGCCGAAGTTAAACAGTTTATCGACTTTAGATTCTTAGAAAAAAAAGGAATTTATTTGTTATTCGAAAATCAATATGAATATTCACGTATTTGATACAACCATAGTTTTTTTTTCAGTAATTTCCAGCAAGCTCTATAAAAATGTATAATGATAAGTAGAATATAAATATTTTATATTTCATATGCACATATGCATATGCCCAGCTACATTGTTGTTTGGATTTTAGAAAGAAAAAGAAAGATATCAGTATCACATTACATAATTCGCCCTGATGCTTAGTTATCGATTGAATCTCCTTAATCCGATAATTAGGGGTTCAGGTAGGGTTATAGAAAGACCCGAAGTGAAATACAATTAACCTTCACTAATAAATAATTAATGTAAGTTCAGGTAAAGATTATAATTCCATATTTATCTAACTAGACTTATGAATTTAGATTTAGTCGTTATTGTTCTTCTAAACAGTGAATATTCCCGAGACAACAATTCTCCATCAAGACTATATATATGGGTTTCAGCTTTTTGGAAAACAACTCTACATTTAGGGACGTTTAGAAGTAAGTTATTTACGGTACACCAGTTAACAACCACATTCAATTGGTCCTGCAGGTAAGTGCAATCGGCGTAAGATGTTATTGAAGTGAAAAGTTTTAGATCATCAGCAAATATACATTTTTTGCAGGTAATACGCTTGAGCAATTCGTTAATGAACAATAGGAACATTAGAGGTCCTAGGTTGGAGCCCTGTGGTACCCCTGAGGTAGCGGGAAAAAGAAGTGACTTAAATTCGTTGTAATAAACATATTGTGTTCGATTGTTTAGAATAAAAAAAAGTAATAGGAAAGCAAATATTGAAAAATGCTTATGCTTCTCGTGTAATGTAATATTTAAACAATTAAGCATGTTTTAGCTGTTATAATGTAAGAAATTGTTTCGTAAAAGTCTTTGGAGAACTTTAAACTTGAAAAAAAGCAAATTTTTCAAGCAAAATGCCAATTTAGGAAAACAAAATTTCACAAAATTTGAATAATTACTTTCCCATCTCCAAAATTTCTCCCTTAACAACACAAGATTTATTCAAATTATAACCTCAACCTACATAAAAACCACAACCACTCTAAAAATACAGAAAACATTTAACAATAATCTCTTTCCCATATCTCCCACCGTTCCTAAAACCCCTACAACAAATTTAATGAAGGTAAAACATCACAGGCAGCTGGGAATTCCATACCTACATCAGCCCTATCTCCAAAGGCAAAAGCGGGCGGGGGTGGGGGTGTTCCGTTCTACCCCCACGGCGAATTACAGTTACCGCACGGCTACCATCTATCGAACGAAGAAGGAACTACAAACAAGCTAAATCCGACGATGAAAATTACGCTAGAGCTTTAAAAGGGTGTCTAAAAATATATCTAACGCCTGAATGATGGTGAAAAATGTATTTTTAAAGGTGTAACTGCTTAGCGTTTAGATGCATAAAGAAGGATATGTTTTACATAAGTATTTAGTGATATGTGTAATATAAGAAAAAGAAGGAGATTGAGTTTGCTTGGCGTTGGAGAGTCAATAGAAGAAGAGAGGTGATATTGTGGCGTGACGTGGTGTATTCTTTAATTGGGGATGGTGACGTAATTAATGATGGTAAGGTGGCTTTGACGGGGCTGTTCGACAGTGTGTATTATAATCGTAACCCTTAATTGAAGCGTTTTTTAATGATTGGAGGAGATTTTTCAGGTTGGGGATCTTTTTGGGATGCTAATGATGCTCCATTCAGGTTTAATTTTATTTCAGCAATAATTGTTGGCAATAGAACATAATTTAAGCCAAAAATATGTTCTCTTTTACATGTAAAATAAATTTCCAAGCATTTTATAAGCAATGAATAGATAATAGCTCCCATATGGATACACAGTAAAAGATTTTGAGTATATAAATGTGGGATTGAGAGAGTTGAAGATGTAGCAAGAGGTAGGGGGAGTGAAAAGAAGAAGGAGCCATGGCGCAAGTACACGCAGAGAAGCGTTTGCTTGTATCAAAGCTATCCGCCTTAATTCAAGACAATTACTACTTCAATTATTCGCACAACTGTTTTAAATCAAAAGAAATATTTTCTTGGCGTTTCTTTCTCCGCTTAAGAGAAGTACATACTTGTAATGAAATACAGTGAAATCTCCCTTGAGCGGACACCTTCGGGACCCTCCGAAAGTGTCCGTTGAAAAGAGTTGTCCGTTGTTGAGAGAGGGTCAACCAAGTTTTACGGAACAAGAAAGATTTGGAATATTAGTAAATATTAAGTTAAGCAATACAGCTTAAGTATTTACCTTTAAAACGATGTGTAATGTTAAGGAAATAAAGAATGTTGTCTATTTTAAAAAAATATGGGAACCTTATTTTACGATCATCCCTCGTATATATACAAATGAAAAGAAATTTGTTATATAGTAAAACCTGTGTTAACGGCCACCTGTCTAAAGCGGCCACCTGAGGTAACGGACAGTTTCAGAGTTCCCCGAATCGACTATAAGGAAATTTTCTTATACGAAAACCCGTTATTTACGGCTACCCTTATAAAACGACCTCGGCCAAATAAACCCAAATTTTTATGGCCTATTTTCATAGAAATTTACCTGCCGGTATCGGCCGCACTATTTATGATGTATCTTTATTGATAGAAATATGTACCCAATATTATTTCGTATTTGTGCGATGAATGCGATCTCAGTCCCGAACCCGAACGCGCCTCGACAGCAAATTGCCGGCGCAATACGTGGACGTTTATGTTTGATCAAACAGAGATCGCCTTCATTTCTACAAGTTTACATATAATGTGGTCTTTCAGTTACTTGCGGTTAATTTAAAATTCTCTCCGTATTCGAAAGGTTCTTTCGGTTACTTGATTAATTTAAAGTTGTCTCCGTATTCGAAAGGTTCTTAATTAAGTATGTCGCTAAAAAGAAAACGTTTGTTGCGGAAAGTGAAAAGTATGCGTTAAGTTCGTGAAAGTTGGCCGAAAAATATGGGGTTGGAAAAACACAAATTAACGATGTTGAATTAAAAAAAGTTGGTTGAGGAAGGTGTTAACTTGGAGCAAAAACGAAAATTTCCACAGTTGGAAGGATTGGCAGTGGATCAAGTCGTCTACAATTGGTTTTGCAAAGCCAGAAATAAAGCAATTCCAATATCTGGGCCGCTACTTAAACAAAAAGCACCGGAGGGAGCAAGGAGTTTAAAGATGGAAAATTTCGCAGCCTCTAATGTATGGTTGGAAAGTTTCTGCCGGCGACACAGTATAACTTTTAAATCAATTTGTGGTGAGTTCGCAGATGTTAATTTGGACGATATAGAGGACTGGAAAACCAAGTTACCGTTGATTTTAAGAAACAGGTCTTTATTACCGCGCCATGCCAAATAAGACATTTGCATTAAAAAATGAGAATTGTGCAGGAAAGAAGGCAGCAGAACAACGTTTGACCATCTTACTGTGTGCAAATATGGAAGGTGCGAAAGAAGGTCCATTAATAATTGGAAAAAGTAAAAATCCTCGCTGTTTTAAGAGTAATCATGTTGACAAATAACCCTTCATCTTCCAGTTCCAGCATACTCATCATGGGACTACACATTGTACGAGGATGGTATGAGAAAGAAGTACAGTTGAGTACTATATGTATGAGTACTATTCCCTAGTTGACGTCTGTCAAAATTTCAGAGAGATGCATCGAGTGGTGGTGCTTTGATAGCCATGAGAACGAGCAAGTTTGTGTATTTGTGAAGTCGTGGAAAGAGAGCAATACCTGTCAATGATCGGATTTCTTTTTTTGGATGGGAAAAGGTGTGCGGAAATCAATGAGAAGTTGGACGCAGTTTATAATGTCCTATCTTTGGTGAGGAGTGGCCAACTTTATTCATAGTACATTGAAATAAAAATAACAACTACAATAGAAGTTGAAAACTTAACTAAAACTTTTGGTTCAAAAGTAACAAAATATGAATCTTCTGCTGTCGTATGTCATATTACCCTAGGGGGGTTGTGGTAGAACCTACAAGATGCAAAAAAATAATTTTAAATGTATAGTTCACACAGAAATTGCTTTCTTGTTTTAGGCACCCTGGCACAGTCTATGTGGCACCACTTTGAACACGATTGACATCTTATCTAAACTTCTTTTGGTTTAGATAGACTGTAAAATCCATTACAATAAATGCACGCGGCATCATCATCGAATCTTCAGCGAATTCCTCGTGGCTACCATCTTCATCATCTACAATTTTCCTTTTAACACTTGCCCTTGCCGCTCTTTCACGTTTTGCATCATCAAGTTTTTCATCATATTTAGATTTAGACATGTTCGTTTCTGGGGTTGAAGTAAGTATACACCACCGGATTGAGTTTTCCGTCTCTTTTTTTTTTGTTTTTTCGAGAAAGAGCTTTTGGAGGAGGAGATAAAATATGCAATGGCACATTTACGTTGTTTTTATTTTCATTTTGCGGCTTGCCAGTACTCGGCTCATTATTCATTGTTTCTCGATCAACTCCACCTTCAGCTTGGCCTACTAAATCGATCCTTTCGGTCATGTTATCTTTTTTGATTTCGTCCTGATCTGTGACTTGAACTGGCGCAAACATATAATCAGGGAATATATCAGGGTTTAAAGGATCTATGCCCGTTTTTTAAAATCTCTGAGTTGCGTTAAAAATGGTCGTCGCTTTTCCATAGGCTTTGGAAAGCAATTTGTCTACTTGGGACCCCTCCCCCACCTTATTATCTCCTGATTATAATAAGTCGACAGTGGTCCAAAGAATGCCACACCCAGGGGTTGCATTCTGTTGGTGCAATGTGCAGGCAAGCACAGTAAAAGGATGTCGTTATCTTTCGCATGTTGTAAAGCTGGATAAAACTTATGACTAAGATGCCCATCAAAAATCAGTAACACTTTGGTAGTGGCGTGAGAGTGCCTGACAAAATGTTGCAAGCATTGTAAAAAAAGTTCTCCCGTCATCCACCTTGATTTTTGGAACAAGGTTCCTGTGGGAGCATTATCTATTAGTTCAGGCTTCTTTTTTTCCTTGAGAATATTAAAGCTGGCGAAATGAAAGAGTCGATAGCATTCATGCAGTAGACGATTGTTGAATGCGCTCCCTTCTCAGCGCTAGTAACAGCACCGATCTAGAAAAAGTCAGTAGATATTTTATGCGCGTTCCAAATTATATTTTAAGTGAACTACCCGCCTTTTTCCTTTTGTTGTAAAAACCTTTAGTGGTTTCTGGACGGTTGACAAGGCAAATTCATCCATATTATTTGGTTAAAACTGTATTCTTCACAGATATGCTGTAGAACTGCAAAGAACTTTGAAACTTGTGGTTTATTATAAAACCTTGCATTCTTGCCATTGATTTTGCTTCAGAAATTCTCAGGTTTATACTAGGAATTCTTGCTCGAAAACCACATAGCCAATCATAATGAGAGAACTTATGTGGAATTTGACTAACCTCGGCGAACTGATAGGCTAGCTCTCTCAAGCGAGTTATAGTAATGCCAAAAAGCATGTTTTCCGTGTATTTTATGTAGGAGACAAATTTCCTTTCTGTGTCTAGATGGAAAGTCGCAATGAAACAATCTAAGCCTTTACTGGTGTCTCTAGCATGTTCATTTTTGTTTAAGGCGCTACGAAATGTAGCATGGGAAACATTAAACTGCTTAGCAGCAGCTAGCCACCCCATTTCATTGTTCTGGACTGCATTAGTTGCCAACTGCATTGACTCTTGGCTCCAAGATCGTTATTCGCTGATTCTGTTATATTTCCCGACCATATTACTGTAAACGTAAAAAGAAACATTACAGGGTGAGATGACATACATACTGGGTAAAATGGCATAGGTATGTTGTTCCAAAATTAGATTGGACACATTTAGGTTTGTTGTGAACCTGCAGGTGTCAGCACATACCATTACGATTGGAACATCTAGGCAATTCTTGTAATATGTCATTTTAGCGAGTATGTCATTTTGGGCTAGTTTCCCCTAACAGTAAATGAGACGTGGATACATCACTATACGTGCGAAACCAAAGGTCTGGCGGAAAAATGGGTCCTTCCCGGCGAACTGGAATTGTTAACCCAATAATGATTATGCCATCCCCGTACTGAATCCAGCTTTCTTAAGGTTTTGATTAACAAAATTTGCTGGTACGATGTATGCAAATAATATCATCACCATCTCTATCTTCTCCCCTATCTAACAGAACTAAAAGCGTCAATGAAGTAATTACAATAATTAAAAACATTTGAGAATCACCACAGCCTCTCCTCATTTGCAAAACAATCCACGCGATTTAAAACAATTGACGTTATTATACATAAAACGCTTTCATATACGTTCTATATACATCTCGTACATGGGGCATTACATGCACGATACATAAAAGAAACGATATGTAACCCCTATCCTCCGTTTCTATGGTGAATATCCGGTGTTAAAATTTATAGAGGGTGGCCCGTAATTGCATAAAATGCGCTGCCGTAGACATGCACGGATAGATAAGCCCCAGCCGAGGGATACAGAACGGAATGGGAATTTTTTAAAAGTAATAAGTTACTCGTTGTACATACATAGATATCCGTTTTTGCCCGTTCATTGTGTATTCCATTGATGGTCCTCGAGGTAGGGTGCTTTAGAAGGACTTTGTTTTTGAAATATTACATGTCATGGACAGTTTAAAATATGAAATTGAAGGTTTTTAATGGTAACGTTTTTGGAAATCATATAATGAGAGGAAGGATAATGTTCAACCAATATTGATTTAAGTAATAAAACATTCAGAAAACAATATGAACGCAATAAATTGCAAATGCAAACAAATTAAAAAAAATTTATGATGTCAAAAAGACAGTTCTAGTTTCTTTTACGTTTTGTTATTTCAAATATTTCTTCTACTACTTGTATTATTCAAATGAAATTGTGTGAGTTTATAGACCAATTCAGTATAAGAACAGTGGTAATTTTTTTTAAGGACCCAATCCTCTGTTTTGTGTCGGGCATCCTAAACTCAAGGCAACTTCCCTCTATTTGGGTTAATATCTTTGAAACTACGGAAAGTGTTAAAAAATACTTTAGACAAGTTTTTAACGGTTTTATTAGTATCAAATGATAACGTCAGTGGTTTTTCCCCAGTTACTGTCAGTTTGCGGGGACGTTTCCACACACAGAGAAAAAAAATTCTTGAATCAAACAAATATATATCTTTGAAATTATTTATTTAATTCAGCAAAGGTTTATTTGAGTGGAAGCACATTTTTTAAAAACAGCAGATTGAATTTGTTTGAATGCACAAACAAAAAATCTACAAGTTACATCTAGACTCCGGTTTGTCTTGCTACCCTCTGGGACGGCGTGACTGTGTCTCTTGGCGATAGGTGTCGCCGAAAGACATATTCAGTGCTGTTTTGGAGATTAGCAACATAAACTGAGAGGCAAACGCAATGATTAGCAGCAGAAGATTGTGCTCAGAACCATGCTGATGACGCCGAGTAGGCAGAAACATGTTCATGTGTTAACGCTATTTTCTCTGCTACATTGTTTTTGCCGCGAATGATTCCACCAATACCACAAGCTATATTAGCATTTATTTTTTGGTTATATAAAATTAGTTAAAATATTTGTAAAGAATGAATCGTCACAAACAATTTAAAATGTACCGATTGTCAGTTGTAAAATATTGTACTGTTTTTATCAATAAATAATTTTAAAATATTAATATTAGCAGTCACATCTACTAATGATTATATAAATGTAAGGAGGAAGAACGCCTAAGACATCTATTCGAAAAAGACCTGAAAGGTCGGCGTTGATTCGAATTATAGCTGTATGTTCAGGCAATTTTCTTAATTTTTATATTGCTCCCTCATAATTTCCAGAGCTTCAAGGTTATTTAAGTAATAACCTTTGTAAAGGTGTGTACATGTAAAATCGCAAAGTTCTTTACTGAAAGATTATGGTTGTTGGAACCCAAATGCTATGCAAAGTGTGAAAATCACGTTGAATCGGGTCGCAAGCTTCTTATGTTTTCTTTTATCCAACAATAATCAAATATATGTTACAATCGTGTTCTTCGCGTATTGTCGGCAATTTCCGTTGCGTGCACGCAGGGCAATCGCAATCATAGTCCTAGTTTAGGTTATGTAAGATGGTGGTACGTAAGCGGTGAGATGTAAATGAATGGAATGGATTTATATATTTTTCCCATTGGATAACTAACGATAAAATTTATGTATAAAACAAATAATAAAATAGTTACCACAGATTGGTGAATATCAGAATTCCTATTTGCATTAGGGATTACCGAAAATTACAAAAATCTCGCCGATATCGTTTTCAAGGCCAGTAACACCAATGTTAGCAGTTTAAATAAATTGCGATTCAATTCACCGCACATTTAACAATGTTTTGATTATTTTGTGGTTATGTCATCTTCATTGAAATAATTTTGTACGTATACAATTACAACATTACGTATACATATATGGATAATTATTGTTTTTATAGGTGCCTTTTTAAAGTGCATAACTTTTAACAATCTTTTTTTGTCGACGTATTTTTGTAGCTATATATTATAATAATTTGGACATACTATTTTTTTTTTTTTATTAATTAGGTATTGCGATCATTGCCCATTATACCACATTATGTAAAAGTCCGGTAAACAGAAACTACCCGTGACACAGCTTTGTCGTATTATATCTAACAATGGATCAAGGAAAGGACAAGGTTCGAAAACACATTTCACGTCCTGGGGCCTGTCAGGACGACTTTCACAAACATCGGCCATCGGATCAAAGGAACCCTCACAAAGGAGAGAAATGAAACCACGACTATGTAACCCTACTAGTTCAAATCCTAATCATCGTTCTTTGTAAATATCTCAAGATCTGATCGTACACGGGTTTGCAGTTATGGGACAGCAAGCATGTTATATCTGTTGGCATCTTAACTCCCACTGCTAGTAAATCCTGCATTAGACCTTTCTGATGCTCCTCATGCAATGGACATTCAAAGAAAATATGATTGAGGTCTGCAATCTCACCTCCACGGTAACAAGCGGCTGTATCTAATATGTTAAGCTTATAAAGGTGAGCAGGATACTGTCCATAATTAAATTTAAGCCTTGCAATGGTGGTGTAATAAAACCTGAATATTTTATGATTCCGGTGCCAGGGATTACAGATAATGTCCGGATGAATTTTTGCGTAATGCGTAATTCTACTGGTGTACGATTGTTTCCAGTAATCGTGCCATTGATCTTTCAACATTTTATTCTTTAGTAGTGATAGAATGTCATCGTTTATTAATGTTGTGTCCTGAATCCCGTCCAAGTGAATCGCCTCCTTCGCTAGTCCATCCACTACTGTGTTAAGATATATTCCCACATGGCTCTTAATCCAACAGAATCGAACACTACCCTGGTCCCTTTGTAATTGCTGTAGCTGCTCTATGATGCTCAAAATAATCGGATTTGTATGTCTGGGATGCTTTCTGCTTTGAAGACATTCTAAAACACTTCTGGCGTCTGTCATAATTGTACAATTTTTATGGCCTTTGTGCCTTGCATATGAAAGTGGACATACTACTGTCTGTTTAAAGTTATCAGCGCACTATACCTATCTTTGGTGCTAATTAATAATGTCAAAATCAGGTTATAACTTCGAAATATCGATAGAGTCCGTTCAGAATGAGAACGTGACATTACGTCGCATGCGCACAAACCTGTTCTTACTCAAATTGCCATCAGATTGCTGTTTTTGTAGATGTCATTGTCGTCGTAATATATTTGTTATTAATGTTTTCATTTTCGTATATTATAAATTTTCTGTTCTATATTTTTAGTAAATACTGGGTTTCTTTTAAACAAATGAAGTGTTTTCCCAATTTCCCGCCGCGCAGAAATTAGTGACGTAATGTCACGTTCTCATTCTGAACGGATTCTACATAACCTAATCTAACCACATTCACTTTACAGATTTCTGGAAAATGGGAGTAATCTCGAAGAAACGAAGGAAATCTGTATGATTTAAGGTCCACCGTTTTTGTTTGCGACCACGTAGATCTTTAGGAAGGCCTTTATGTCACCTTAACGTAATGGAGGAAGTTAATGGTATTTTAAGGAGCTGGGGTTTATTTACAAGTATAAAAGCACCCCATCACTACAAAATGGAGATTAATTTTCGGCATTATATTTATTCTTTAATAAAGTTTTTCAAAAGATTGTGTATTTTTAAGACATTGTTACCTTGTGTGCTCATGAAATGGATGTTTTCTTCTCTAAAAAGAAGAAAGCGTCTATCGTACTATGTAACAGTTTCAGTGGAGTAATAATACCAACAGAATAATATATTTGTTAAAATAGCAACATACTTTAAACCACAGAAATATTTTCTTAAGCAAATACACGTTTATCTAACCTTTTAATGGCGAACGTTCTCAAAATGGGAACATACTAAAAAATGTTTTTTTTATTGAATTAACATATTATTTCCAAAAATTTTTAAAATTTTAAAATCAGAAAAGTTTACATCTACATCGCCCCGGGCCATATTATTTGGGAAACATGTCATAAATCAACCCATTTACCTGGAAATTTTAATCCTATTATAGTGATTTTCCCCTCGCTTTGAATCCGTTTTGTTTATAGGGGGACTGATTTTTTAAAATTAAATAAAAAAAAATACTAAAAAATGATATTTAGAAGAGTAAAGTACGTATATAAAAATTTTATTTCAGTTATCAACCTACATTTAGCGAGTTCACAGTTTAGAGAATGCATCGATTTTTTTAAAAAATATTTCGTCGTAACCGTATAGAAGCAAATTGGGGATAGCGTTAAGTATTTTGTGTTGATATATCGTTATTGCAAAAAAATTGTTATTTTATTTCTCTCTTAATAATTAATTATTTGGAATTTAAAAAAAAATTGAAATTTTTGGGGGGTTTTCTGTAGAAAATCCCCGGGAAAGTTTTTAAAAGTAAAAAAAAGCTGCTATACAAGCTTTCCACAATCAAACAAACATTCACAACGAGAAATTGAAAAATTACAAAAGTATCTCCTTCTTCTGTATCGCGTTTAGCTGGGAAATTTAAAACGAAGGAGCTAGCACATCGACACAAAGACGGGAAAATTTGGGGCGGAAAAAAAAAAACTTCGAAGAGATCTCATCGTGAAATTATTCATCGGGCTTTGGGAAAAAGATTTCTAAAATTTAAAAATGATTAAAAAAAATTTACAAGAGAGGGGAATAGAGATTTCGCGCGGAACTGCCGGGCCCCGATTGCGCGAAAATCGCCTAATGGGCCAAAAAGCCCCCAAAAAAGCCGCGTTTAACAAAAAAATAAAATCTGCCCCCAACCTTTGGGAAAGAGAATATCGACATTTCACAGACGAGAATTGGGAAAAGGTGAATAACTTAACAACGTGATTTTTACCGAATTAATGTTTGCATTATTTAATAGGTTTTTTTTTAGTGAGAGTGCTCGCTCTGTGTGTTAGTGCAGGGGAGACAATTTTTGTAGACGACCGGGGCAAACGTCTCACAGAGTCCACGGTTCTTCGGGAAATGTAAAAAAAACCCCCCCGCAGGTAATGATTTGGGGAATGATTAGTGGAGACGGACCCGGCCCTTTTTATTTTGTAGGGAAAGGGAAAATGCGTCAAGAGGTACATAAATGTGTTAAAAACACGTTATTACCGTATTTTTAAATCAGAACGTCGCATTTCCAACAGGGGGTTTTATTTGTGTAAGATAATGCCCTTGCCATGTGGCAAAAAAGGGTAAGAAATTCTTTTAAGACAATCACAACCCTTTTACGTTGGCCCGGAAATTCACCGGACCCCAATCCCATCGAGAACGTATGGAATCGACTAAAAATGGGGTTTTGAAAGAGAAAAAAACCCCACAAAGGAAAAAAATTAATGAAGAATATAAAGGATGTATGGGGGGTACGATGAAGATATAAAAGAAAAAAATCAGACCCTTTCATTGAAAAAGGGGCCGAAGAATTAAGGGGGGTTGTTAAAAATCATGGGTTATGGGGCTAAAAATTAATTACTTATTTTTTATTTACATATTTCATATTTTTACAATATATTTTATAAATAAAAAAAATAATACATGTACAGTTTACATTTTATTATGAAGAAACTACAAAATATTGAGTGTTTCAAGTAATTTGGCCAGGGACTGTATATATATATTTTAAAACATATAAAAACTTTATGTTCCCATTTCGGGATAGTCCGCCATTAAAAGGTAAAGTCAAATAAATGGTAAAGAAAAATATATTTGTTTCAAACTGTCGAAGTACGTATGTATATTAAATCAAATTTGTGCCAATGACACTCACAGGTAAATGATCTTGAATTTACACATAAGTACTTATTGTAATTCATATTTTTCCAGTTAGTTTCTCTGATGAAACAATAAATTAATTGCTAGATTAGATTATTTTATTTTTTGGGTACCCTAACCCAATATTTTATCCTTGTGGTCTCAACGAGTACACACCCGTACTTCTTCACAAACTTAATCATTATTTATGTGACTCAGGCAGTATCATACAATATTTTCTTCGGTATTGAACAACTGCAGGTGATAATTCAATACTAGCACTTCCGTTTTATAATTTTCTAATACGAAAAAATAATATTTGATCTGAATTAAAGATTAACATGCTCCACAAAAGCATTTCTATTTGTTACGGCATCAATTCAAATAGATACTGATTATCTATTCCTCTGATATGCATATTTATTAGTTAGCGGTGACCCTTACCCGTGCAGGGCATCACATCCCACAGTAGCTGCTGCATAACATGCCACAGACGATCCCCGTATGGACAAGAAGAGGATGGACGTGTTTACCAATATGATAATTGCGCTCTTAAGTTTCTTAAATTCTCGAACGAAACTCAACGACTCCCGGATAATAAGTGAAACCAGACAGAACGCAGCTCGTACACATTATGAATAGAGATTATATAGATTATCACTTCAGTTGGTGTTAGTCACATATACATACATACATACATACATCACGCTTGTATATATGTACATACGTAATGTACAATTACTGACGCATAAAATACCCTGCAACATAGGGGGCCCCAAAATTTGTGAGAACCCAATACCAACGTCTATGGGGTTTTTTTCATGTCCCACTTTTGATTAGATTTATGGTTTTTCTAAGTTATCGGGCCACTATTGGTAACTTTTTTATTTTTGTAGCTACGATGTTAGTTAAATTACCAAAGATGTAGCGATTTTTCCGCTGATCGCAATGGTGTTGAGACAAAAAAATTACGCATCCCATTTCAGCGCTAACTTGGATTGTTGATATTTTAAAAACGAACGTCCTCTATATTTTTCAATTATTCGATATGAAATGAAGTTTCTAAAATATCTTTAAGTACTACACCCTTTAAAATGAAAAACAAAAGAGATAGGGATAAAATTTTAAATGTTTTGGGGACAATTGAAACTGTAATTTTCTTTAAATTGGGGGCAGCTATGTATTGAAAAAATGAAACATGAAAAATGGGGTTTTTACCTTTTCAATAAAATGGCGTAATAAAAAAAATTGCGCGTGGTATTCTAGCGCTTGCTTAATAAATTTGCTTTATTATTAAACACTACGTAATTTTTTTCAGAAATCGATGGAAGAGTGACATTCTAAATAAATGTTACGTTGTCATTTATTTTACATTCATTACAATGCCTGCCTTGAATTAATAAAGCAAATCTGGAGAGAGGAGGTAATGCCAGAAGAATGGAGAATAGGGCGAATAATTACCATACACAGAAAAGGAGACCAGCAAGAGTCCAACAACTATAGAGGTATAATGCTCCCAAATCCAGCATAAAAATCCTGTCAACGCTAATACAAAAAAAAAAGGAAAAAAGAAACAGAGAATAAAGTAGGTAAATACCAATGTGGTTTTATAGAAGGACGGTCAACAACAGATGCCATATACACTAAAAATGTTAGGGAAACATGTTATATTACGAACCTTGAAGGATGAACTAAAAACCAAAGCCATTGTTGAATTGTACAAACAATCCTTAAGTGCACTGTTGAAGGAAATTTTTTAAATATCAAAAAGAAGACAACAGGCAAGTTTAATGAGAAACATGAATTCCCATTGTTGCGAAGTGTTTTTTTTAAAAAAATATACGGTCAACTTCATGTCGAGTTTTTGGAGACCAGTGGTATTCTTAGAAAAAGGAAGGATTTATTCTAAGGGCAAAGAATAAAGTCTTGACAAGATGACCCCATTGGGGTTCGCAAACCTGAGGGTTATGATGGCAAACGTTTTATGATTGTCATGCGGGAAGTGAACTTTTTAATTAATGGTGCAAGCCAAATTAATTCCTAAAATTTAAAGCTGCAGACTACCATTCTGCAATGTATGAAAAATTTGAAGAATGGGTAACGACGCAACTAATTCCAAACTTACCAAATTCTCTTGTTGTAATGGATAATGCTCCCTATCATAACGTCGTGATTAAAAAAATCCCAAATACTTTGTTGAGGAAACAAGATATCGCAGATTGGTTAACGAACTATAACATAAGGTTTCCAAATGAGTCAACCAAAAAATTCAATATAGTTAAAAGGAATAAACCTGAAAGAAAATACTCTATTGATAAACTCATAAAAGTACATGGTCACGAAGTGCTGAGATTTTCTCCATATCATTGTGACTTTAAGTCAATTGGATTGATCTGGGCCTAGGCAAAAGGATATCATAATAAAAATATTGGTAGGGATGGTTATCGTGATGAAAATTTGTTGAGTATTTGGGAAAGAAGCATTAGAACATTGCACACCCAACACCTGGGAAATTGTGTAAGGCACACAAACAATTTAATACGAAATTTGGGAAAGAACGAGAAAGAAATGTAGCGAAGGGTGAACATCGAGCCCAAAAAATTGCCAATCCCAATGAATCCTCAAGTTCCGAAGAAGAAGTGGACTGGTGATCTCTTCGATTCCAGCTTTTATATTACAGATATACGTGCATTATGATACGTGCACGATGAATATTGTGTTATATGCATATTAGCTGCAATTGAGAACGAAGAAGCAGTGGTTAAAAAACTTACTAGTTGGAATATTAACATACACACTGTATTTGATTTATTAGAGATAGAAATTCTACCAAAATCTGTTTTACCATCAATTCACACATTTGTCATTTAAAATTCCTAACTTATTTCGGGTTATACGTTAGATATGCAAGTAAATATACTTCTCATTAAAGAGAAACTGTCAGGCATTAACAAGTTAACTCAAAAATAATTTTTATTCAAACGTGTTACAATACATTGAATTTACTTTCAAGTTTAACTGTTTATACGGTTATTAATTTGACCCAGATGTATCGATTTGTTTCATACGGATAAAAATTGATGACGTAGGTAAAAACTGAAAATAGATAAAGTGTAGTTATATTAGTATTCATCCATCTTTTCTCTTAAAACTGCATTAAACGGGCTTTATAGAATCCATATAAGTTAATTGTAATGGTTTCAGTATAGAAATTACGCTGATTTAAAAACATCTTCATCAATTTCGAGGAAGATCAGCAATTAACACATTCCCATCTCCAAAAAGTATTTCTGAACACTCCTATAAACTCTGCGTCAATACACCAGCGAATATGGAATGTAAAAGTACAACAGCCGGCCCTAAACTAATCATCACGTTCATCCAACTACACTGTTACTGCTAATTTAGACCAGTTTCACGAAGGCAAAGCGCCAGAATCGCAGTAAGCCGCGCCAGGCCCGCTTTTAACAGTGTAACACCTTATATTAATTCATTGGTGCAAGGCCTACTAGGATCGAACGCGGCCGAGACTTCATACGAAAGTTACTAACGCATCTGTGTTGGTGAGATATCCCCTGTTGCTACGAGAAGGCTTGCGTTTGTGTACGTGTGGCGCGTTAAAGGTTTTTAACGGCCTTAGGCTGTCTGCCGTGCAGAGCTCGAGAATCGAAAGACGATGTAGTCGTTCTAGCGTTGTAGTAGTGTTTTATTTCGTCACGTTCCTCCGTTGTTTCTCTCCTTCTTTCGTTTTGGCTGAGGTATTCGACTGTCTTCGTCCCCCATTGTTGCTTGCGCTTGTCGTATATAGGGACTGTCTTTGTTCTGCGTTGTTTCATTGTTTTGTTTTTGTTTTGGTGGTATTGCATGTAGAGGTTATGTCTTTATAAATAGATTTAAATATACACGTTTTGATATAAGGTTATATGTATATAAAACTTAATAATATACATGATGGGGATGTTTATACTCTATTAGGTAAGAAGTTGGGGCTGTTTTATTGACGTGGGGTGATGAAAGTCCTCTTTGAGGCTAGATTTTTGATTACTTCCTTAAATGCATTTAATAGCTTTGTTTGTAGCATTTATAAAAGAAGCATTTATCCATATTAATACCAGAAATGTCTCGTATAGTGTTTGCTAATTATATTTAACGTACAAAGAGATTTTTAATGATTGTCAGGATAAAAATTACTTTCCGTGGCGGTCCTACTTAAGCCTGAATTTAGTCGTTTAGGGAATTTAGTAAAAATGTGTAAAAACTCAGTGTTGTCCGTTTGTTGTCACGATATCGTTCTCCAGTGACAGTTACCGTTAAGCCGTTTTCATTCTAAAAGGGTAAGGTCCAATGGCTCCCCCTGACCAAATTGTACACCAGACTGTCATTTTTAATGGATGCAAATGTGACTCATGAATAATGTGTGGGTTTTCCATTCAAACGAAAATGCGCCTCGTCACTCATTATGGAAATCAGGGTTGTCATGGGCGAGTTTAAATCCTATTGGCATATACGGCGGGTAAATGGTCTTAGATGAAGCTCTTGCGTTAATTGAATCTTAAATGGAAACAAATCCTTGCATAATTGTGGCCGAGGACGGTGTTGAATTGAGGTTGATGGATTGTTTTGAACACTTTCTTGAACAGCAGCAATTTTCCCTTAATCTTAGTCGTTGAGTCCATGCGGGCCCTATCAGTACAGATCCCTTCTTCGAAATCATTCACTACACGATAAAAAAGGTTTTTTGGGCCCGTTATTTCTCCCAAAGTTACGTAACTTTCTCATCATCACAGTAATCGATGATTGATTTGCATAAAATGTTTTAACGATTAAAACACGTTGGTTTATCGAACATTTCCCCATAATAAATTTGCAACGTCTTTACTTCACGACTGCCAAATATATTTACCAAAATGGCGGCAAAACAAAGTAGTATACCTTGCAAGCGGACACCCGGTATTTAAAAAAAAACTATAGTTAAATTAGTACACTAATACACTAGTAATAAAAAGAAAAAAAGATATTATATTAACCGGTATCTTTTGAAAATGTTTATGAAACGTTGAGTTGCTTGTATTATTGTTGGGTAAGTATTGTATCTGTATTCCTGTTCCGTCGTTACTATCTAGGAGGACATGACTATATCTACTGGCACTAGGTGGCGTCAGGAAATATTTTAGTTGCCGTTTTCGAAGATTAGTAGCATAAACTGAGAGATATATGGGCAGTGTGGCCAGGAGCAAGAAGCTTTAATGGTTTTAGCTTTTCATATCGTTTTTACCGGTAGTGATTTCCATCAACCAGGAGCTATTTATATTAGCATTATCTTGGTTGTTGTTTCTAGCCACTTTTTTCATGTGTACTTCTACAAGTTCGCTACAAAGTTCACTTTTGTTTGATTATTCTGTAGATAACCTCTACCTTAGCATTTTAAAAATCACGAGCAATGTGAATAATTTACTGCATTATGTATGGATATGTCGCAATTAATTTCAAGATTATTGTATTGCAGATGATTGAAACAGTAATTGTCTTGAATTAAGGAGGATAGCTTTGATACAAGTAAACGTTTCTCTGCGTGTATAAATTAATATAAATGTAACAACTTAATATTTTATAAATTTCAATATACCAGGGTAAGTCAAATATTACCTACACTTTCTCCATAACAAGCTTTGAAGGTTATCGTAGTGGCGGCTGCTTGCGTATGCGTTGAGTTGGCGCCTCTGTGCTCATGTGTGAGGAATTTAATCACGATCGCGTCATTTGTCTGCCAGCTACAACAGCATACGCATGTCAGCTCCGCTATTAGTTTGCATCAAAGAGGAACAACGAGCAGTGATCCGAGTTTTGTGGTCAGAGGATGTGAAAGGTGCTGAAATTCACCTGAGACTTTTTTCACAATACGGGGACAGCAGATAAATGATGCGATCGTGGTTAAATTCCGCACACATGACTACAGAGGCGCCAACTCAACGCACGCGCAAGCGGCCGCAACTACGACAACCTTCAAAGCTTGTTATGGCGAAAGTGTAGATAATATTTGACTTACCCTTGTATTTCATATTGCTGTAATTAAAGAAATTAATAATAAAATTTCTCTTGAATTGGTAAAGTCGTTTAAACATAATTTGAATTATTGATACATAAATTAGATTTTTATTTTAAGCCTTGTGCTTATTTAGACATTATAATAAAATGTTCCTAGTATTTCGTATATTTTACCTATGAACATTAAGAAGTGTATGTTTAGTAGCATACTGATATTATGCCTACTGAAGACATATTAAGACTGATAGGATTAATTTAATGTATGTATTTCAAATGTGGAGGTAAGTATTGATATCACGGTCACGGAAAGGCAATCACAAAAAAATTCCCCGTTTTACACGGAATACAAAAATGGAATGTTTTTATTTTGTAATCACCTAACACGATATACGGGTCTGTCTAAAGGATCCATAATAGACAAGGTGTGCCATTTAAAATAAGAAAATTGATATCCGTTTCTAGTTTTATCAAGAGTGCCATGAAATTGAAAATATTTTTAAGAGATGCACTATTATCTATAACATCACCCATTAAAATTTCAAAAATATAGTTTAACTATTTCCAGAGATACTTTTAGTAGGCCATCGTCGTGAATGACATAGCAATAGTTTCTCCCGGATATATTAAATTCATAAAGCTTTCCGGCAGGAACCAGCTTCGTTCGCATCACGAGTGGAGGAAATAGTTTTAAGTGGAAGCGGGGGTAATCGTTTACATTTTGTTTACTTTTCATACGATACCAGGTACTTAAAGAACACCTAGCACACAATACCAAATTTTTAGAAGAAATAGTGTATCCATATGTGGAGACATTGGTACGGGGGTGAGCTATCTCATGTATCCACCATTAGATACCTGGCAGCGAAGGGGTTAAGCTGTTTTTTTTTGGGCAAACAATTTTACATCTCTTTTCTACTCTGTATGTTCATGTTTGGTAAAATATTTTTTTCTTAGACTTCTGAACGATTTTCTTATTACTACATTCTACACTTTCCTGAATCTTGGGGTAACAATGTATCAGTTAACTTGCCCCATAAGATATACATTAAGAATTGAAGTGGTACATACTCACCCTGTCGTACGGGGCGAGTGTGTGTCAAAGAAATTATGTTTTGAGAATAAAACCAGCAATGACAAAAAGTAGTAGCAACAAACATCCCCCCATTATTTGTGTCTTTTATTTAAGTTTTTCAGAAGACTATACGTTTATTTGTTTCTTTATATTTATACAAAAACCTAAAAATGTGGCATATTTCTACCACCGTTTACGGTATCTGAACAAATTAAAAGCTAGAAAACAATTTATTTGCAGGCTGTTGTCAATACATCTCTTCGAGAAGCACAATGGCGGGAAGGATTTTGAAAATAAATAAATTGAGGCCTTACAAACCGAAATTTATGCATACAAATAAAAGAAAATCCATAGTTTATTAGGCATATGCCTTCCAGTGACAAATGTAAATTTTTTCTTATGAAATTTTAGTTCTCAAAACTATGGGTGGTAGGCTGACGAATACCTCCATTTTGTCATAGAAGCACGCAACCAATATTCATTTAATGTTAATGTTTAGTGTGCAAATTTTTATATTTTTTTAATAACACAAAATCTTATAACAAGATTGGGCTCCAGCACACAATACAGTTGAAGTTCGTAATTTTCTCAACTTTTCTCCGTAAGTGAATCAGATTTTTGGACAGTGTCTAGACCTAACTCCATGTGATTTTATGGAGATATCTCAAAAATAACCAAAATGTAGCGGTGTATAAAATTGAAGAATATCAGGATTTTATTCACCTTCAAAGTAGTCCCCTTGGTGTGTAAACCACCGATACTAGTACCTCTGCCACGAAGAGAATGTACGAGGTGTGGCAATTAAATAACCGGACTGGTGCTACTATCGGCAAACAGCGAGCACGCCACGGCAGGTTTGAACATGTCTGTGCTTGTAGATGCTTCCCCCACCCTGAGTTCGATGGGCACGATTATACGTCGCTCAGTTTCGCTGTAGCAATCGACCGTTCAAATCCTTACGCTAGCGTAGCGTTGGAAAAATGCAGAGTGTTCAGATCAAGGAACGTGTGAACCTCTAGTTTCTTGTGAAACTGGGAAAAACTGAGGTTTTAACTACCCTTCGTGAACGAGTGAGAAGACGAAGACCCGAATTTGTGGAAGAGCAAATCCTGGATGCTCCACCAAGACAGTGCGCCAGCCCATTCCGCCTTGTCTGTGAAGGCGTTCTTTGCGAAATCCGGCATCACCGTGTTGGCCACCCACCGTACTCGCCCGACCCCCCCTATGACTTTTTTTTATTTTATTTTACGGGAAAAAGCACTTGGGGCTTTCGAAAAAGTGGAAAAGATCGGGTAAATTTGGCAGCGTTGTAGGGATCGGCAAGGAGAGTACATTGTAGGGGATAAACTTTGTAATGTAATTGATGGTCAATAACATGTTTTGTAGCAGCAGTCCGGTTATTTAATTGCCACACCTCGTATTCTAGAAGTTTTGTTAATGTGTTCAGCATCATCCGCGATCCAATTTAGATCTCCTCTATCGCCCCTTCAAGATTCTCATCTCATAAACGGGGCTGTTTTGCTTTCACCTCTTTCACGGACTGAAAATAAGTTGCCTTCAAGACCCTTTTCACCTTGGGGAAGAGAAAGAAGTCACAGCCAGATCTAGTGATGATGGGGGGATGTTCCAGAAGTGTAAAGCGTTTATCGGCTAAAAATGTTTTCACGGAAAGGCCAGTTTGAGCGTTATTATTGATTGAATGGGTACCTGAGGGTCAAACAGTTAATCAACACTATTACATTGAGGTTTTGGAAAGGCTCAGAGAACGAGTGAGGAAGAAGCAGCTAGATCTATGGAAAAACACTTGAATTCTGTATGAGGACAACGCACCAGCTCACAATGCCATTCCTGCGAAGAATTTTTTCACCGACAAACGCATTCCAGTTCTTAAATATCCCCATATTCACCAGATCTGAGCCCGTGTGGCTTCATTTTCTTCCTCCAAATGAAAAGTATCTTGAAGTGAACTCAATTTCAGTTCGTGGATGAGGTAATAGCAAAAACGGCGAAGGTACTGAACGGGTTCACAGTTAATGACCTGTAGCACTGCAGTAATGTAAAGGTGTATAGTTAGAGAAGGAGGAATATTTAGAAGGCGATTAAGTTAAGTTGCAATACATCATATTTATGACAACAGTCCCCTTTACAAATAGCCACATCTCGTACACCTTATTGCTTTCGATTATGTTACAATTGAGTGATTTTGTTGTTTTATTGTCTTCGAACGTTTGCTTACACTTTTACGTTGAAACGACAGAAATAAAAAATTAGAATAACTTCCACAATTGTAGTAAGTGTCACTATAGATAGTTACAAGGTCCATAACGCGGCTAATTTGTAGCAATTAGCGAAACAATATTGTAGTAATCAAAAGTATCTTTTACACGCAGAGAAATGGTTTCTTGCATCAAGAAAATAAATTCTCTTGCAACAAATTAGTCTCTATTCAATAAAATATTTTTATTTCAAGACTACAAACATGTATAACATAGGAAAATAATTTTCTTAAAATTTTACTTGTATTAAATAAATATTTTCTTAGGGTTAGAAAACCAAGAAAACCCAAGACAGAAAAATGTTCCTTTCAAGTAAATCATTTGATTTTATGTTACGAAAATATTCATATTAAAGGTAGGAATGAAAAAATAGTCTATTGAGAAATTAGGCGATCGGTTTCGTGTTCAAAAAATACAATTAAAATTAGGAACAAGTAAATGAACTAATGAAAAAGTTTTTTTTATATGTTGCAGTATAATTACATTATTTCTTTAAGAGTGTAATTAAATAGGGATCATTTTGATGTACCTTAATGAGTTTAATGAGTTAATATTTAAATTTATTTATGACTATATATACTGGCACTAGGTGGCGCTAGGAAATATTTCAGTGCTGTTTTTGGAGATTAGTGGCATGAACTGGGAGATGTAACAGCAATGTGGGTAGTAGCTAAAAGCGTTAGTGTTTTATTCTGTAGATAACCTCTATCTTAGTCTTTTTAAAATCACAAGAAATGTGAACAATTTACTACAAGATGTACGGACGTGTCGTATTGTTTAAACAAGGTAAATGCAATTAATAATGTGGATAGAAGTAGTATGCATTTTAAGAATTCTAGGTAAATAAATGCTTTATTTTAAGAAAATTAAACTATTGATTTATGAACAATACCTAAACGCTTTCTGGAATTATTAAACAAATAAATACAATGATTTCATTGCAAGTATACACTTCTCTTAAGCGGGAAAAAAAAGTAATTTGATTACTTTTATTAGTGTTGTGTTTAAGACGCTTAATTCTAAAACTTCTAACCGATAGATTCTAACTACATTCTATTCTTTGAAAATTCCCCAAACTAATAAATTCTTTTTTCAGACTCACGTTCATTACTGCTAATATGATGCTATAACAAAGTCCAGTAATTCCAAATTTTTTTGTAAGTGCCCGATTCCGATCTACAGGAGACGGTCCTGATAGCTAGCGAACGCTTTACAGCGACTCCCTCGAGTCTATTGGAACCCCATCATAGGTTACGGCATTACATACTAATGACTCCAGCAATATCAATTATCCAACATTACCCTAACCTGGAGTACAAATTGAAACAAATAACCCTGGATGGATGTTAGGTATAGGTATTGACCCGATTGATTTTAAGCATTACGTAACGATGAACTTGTTCTAGACAGATACGAGTTTGTACAGGTTGGAATAAAAATGGCTCCTATAGTATATGTACATGCATCTGTAACAAAGCAATAATTTCACTCAATTTGCTGTTTGTGTAATACTTGAGGTTTTTGTGCGTTAGTGTTTTGAATTCATTTCATCATGAAACTCTACTAATAGTTAATAAGTACAGTTAGTGAAATAACTTATGTCTCTCCCCCCCCCTGTCGCCTGCCGATTATCAATACTACCTTCCGCGCGTTAGAGAGGGGACTTCGGATGTTTTCGGAATCGCAGGTAACGAATTTCTTGTCTGTCCAGCTCTGTAATACATATATACATGTATATTATATTTGACTAATTACTAGAGTAACCAAAACTTGCGGACTCGCATAGACGTCGGTATTACGGGCTAATACAAGAATACGAAAAATTCATAAATAAACTTACTTGCTAATTATTTAACAAATTAGAGGCATGAGAATGTGAACTACTGTAAACTTGCATCATTGCATATGTTTCCACAGTTACTTCTTTAAACCTTTGCGTCGACAAGAAAAAATATTCTTATACATAGAAAACGATCTCTCCACATCTAAGGAAGTTACATTTGCATGTAGAAACTGTTTTTCAAAATCACTTAAAAGTTCACTATTCTTACACTTATTATAAACGGCCTCTAAAGTATTAAAATCGGGATTTTTCCTTAAAACATCTGCCAACTTTTGACTAGCGCATAATCCTGGCGTATCATTTAATGTGTGTAATTTATTTTTTACACTTTCCACTATGTCTAATGATTCCTGCAGTGACAATTCAGTACATTGTAGTTTTCTGATGGCATCTAGTAATACTGTATAATTGGTACATATTGTTGTTAAATCTTCTAAAAGTTAAGGAATTTGAAATTCTCTTTGACTTTCTCTAATTGCTTTGGATTCATTCCGATTAAATCGCATTATAACTGATTGAATTTGTTGAAAATGGATCAAATAGTAAGAAGCTGCTGTTAGCCAAGTACCTCATCGCGTTAAAATTGGTTCAAGAGGTTCTGGAATACCTGGACAAAATTTACGAAATTCTTTTAAACGTTTAGGAGATTTACGAAACACTGCTTTAGTACTTCCAATCATCCGATCAACGTTTCCGTAATGTTGTCGAACAACTTCACCAACTAAATGCAAAGCATGCAGCACGCAGGTTATATGTATTAAGTTAGGAAATATATGTTTTAAGGATCGCCCAACACTTAACATCGTTGCTGCACTATCTGCAATCATCACAACTTGATCTTGGGCAATTTTAAATTTTCAGCGTTCATTATCACTTTGAATATTTCCGCGTCATTGTTGACATTGCAAGCTAACAAATATCGAGATGCTGTGTTCTCGCTAGATAAAACGCGAGCTATTACATTCACAATACTGTTTTTCTTTATATCGGTCGTCTCATCCACGGTAATCCTTATTTTTTCGAACACAAATCACGTTTACACACATTTTCTAGCATCTCTTTCATTCGCGGCAAATGATTCTGTAACTGTGTTTGTGAGGGTAATGGGTACTTTGGAATGTATTGTCGCCAAAACGTTTTAAAAGCTGCTTTTCCCACCAACTACAACGGAAGATTACAAGAGGTAAACATAATTAATAAATGTATGAGGAATAGTGTATAAGGTATTTCAGTTCTTGCATTTCTCATATGCTTAATACCATTGGCATGCCTCTGGCAATCAGTTCTGTCCAATGCAGCCAAACGAACATTGCATATTAAGCAAAAAACTGCACTACCGTCATATTTTAAATGGGGAAAAAGTGACACATACTTATGTACATTAGTAGCAAATCTATTACGAGGCATTGTTTTCTTAGGTATGTAAATATTAGTTCTATATGAAACGATACACTAATTATGTACTTGGTATAATACTACAACACACAAAAAACACCAGCTATATTTTCAAAAGCGACACGTAAGTACATAACCTTGACCGTTCGACTAATCTCTGCAACAGTTCAACCGGTACTAAAACGAAATCTCTCTCAGCGCGGTTTAACATGATTTATATTCAAGGTCGACACTACATGCCTGCTTCTCTACCGGTTTAGTTTATTTATGAATTTTTCGTATTCTTATATTAACCCGTAATACCGACGCCTATGCGAGTCCGCAAGTTTAGGTTACTCTACTAATTACATTTCTTCAAGTTTTAGTTTACGATTCGCAATTACATATTTAGATTTTCTCTTAGTAAGGGTAACGTCATACTTTCGTTAGGTCCGTGACAAAAATATAATTATATATAAGTAGATACGGTATAATTAATAATTAGGGCAAGGTAATCGTCTTTGCGATACTTAGGCGTTTCACCGTAGTAGCGGCCTGTGTGCAAAAATCGATTCTCCCTTTGTCAACGTCCGTTTGTTTATTGTTCGTTCAGGTTAGGAAACGAGAACGTGCGTTATGTTTTACGTTACGTGCTTTTCGTTATAAATATACAATTATTAACTTAAAATGTGTAATGTGTAATGTGAACAAGGCTAAAAAGCGACCCTTAGCTGGCACAGTAAATAAGTTTATCGGTGCCAAAATAGTTTGTAAAGTGTGTCAGAAACATTTGATGTGCTGGGATAAGGCGGACCATAATAAACATGTAAATACCGAAAAAAGAAAGAAATAGAAAAAAGGGCGTCCCAACGAGAACTGCCTTTATTTTCGATCTACTTGTCATTATGATAACCTGTAATTTTTCACGTCGCTTACTCGAAAAAGAACCGTTTCAGAACTTTTGGTATAAGTACAACCCCGAGTTGAAGTTGCCAACTACGAAAACGGCACGTAAGCGTGTTTTATTTGTACGCGAAATGTGGAACAGAAAATTAAATCTACATTAAATAATCAGTTGCTTTGGTTATGTGTTGACGAGATAACAGATTGCAAAAGAAATTCTATTCTAAATGTTATAGTACGTGTAGTGGACCCTCATAAACCAATATCTCCACTGTTACTAGCTAGCAAAAGAGTAGAAAAGTGTACTGGTGCAGCAATTGTGAGTGTAATAGTACGTTGAAAAACTTTCAACTCTCACCACGTTAAGTGTTGATGTTTATAAGCGATGATGCCGCGACAATGCGTTCGGTAGGCCGTTCTCTTCTTGAACAGGGTTGCAAGTGTTTACGTTACGTGTAAAGTGCATGCTTTACATCTTGTGGCAGAAACTATTCGACAACGTTCACCCGAGGTAGATGCATTAATAGCAAGTACAAAAAAAAGTATGAGAGACATGGCTGCAGGCAGATCTTTATTATGCTGAATATTTCAAACAAGTAAAAGTTGTTATTGTACAATTCAATCCTGCCGAAGCTGCAGCTATTAAGGAGAGCCAGACAAAATTTCAAGATATTTCCGTTGCAACAGAGTTACAAACTATTCGTAACAACTGTAAAGGATTACATGACGCAATAAAACAATTATAGAAATAGAGCGTTGTCGTTAGTGGAGTCACTGCAAATAGTGGACGAAGTATATACACCGCTACGCACTATACACGACGCAAAATATAATCGTGTTCTAGAAAAGTTCGAGAGTGTGTTAGAAAAGGATTCCGATTTTATCACATTAAAACAAATTTGTGGTGGTACATTGACTAATTCATTAAGTGAATTCAAAAAGTGATTTAATCATGCATGTATTACGTCCGTAGATTTGGATCGATCTTTTTGAGAATATAAACACATTTCTTCACCACGGCAAACATCGTTCAACGAGACAATTGTGGAAACATATCTAATGCTGTCAACCCTTTACGACTCTTATCCAGTGAGTGATAATAGTGATAATGGTGCTTCTACTTTTAATATTCGATATTATAATTCTTGATGGGTTCTGTTAGTATTATTCGATTTATTACCTATTTTTTGGTATTGTACTTACTAAATGAAACGCACGCCTATGCCGCGCAGAGACATTATTTCGCTTTATTAATAATTATGCTTACTTCCAATGAAGAACTGACGTTTTTACTAGATGTGCATAAACTTCACTCTGTTTAAATTGCCTAACCAGAACTCTAATAGAAAAGCTTACTCTATGAATAAGAGTAGACTTGCACTGACTTTAATTTGAGTTGCATTTGAATAAAGTAATCACTCAGAAATTTTTAGCGTGTATGTTATATTCTGCCCCTTGTGTCAATTAAAATTTTTACATTTTAAAGAAAATATTTTCTTACCCCTTAAAAAATTCCCGCGTGTCCTATACACAACCCTCTCTTACCACACTTCTTGATTAATACCGTGCTTCCATTTTCCATTAGAATTTCAACACGCCTCATTTACCATCTAATTAACCGATTTAATCTTACCCTGGCATCAATAAAATTCACCCCTTCGAAGTGATAACTAAAGTTTAAAAAGGTGGTACCGGCAGTGGCGCACCGCATAAAAGTAGGTACGTAATATACAATATTAGTCTGTTGTCTTTAATGTGTTGGTCCAGAAGCCATTATCAATGTCACATCGAAAGCAAACAGCATTCTTCTGCAAAAAGTGGCATACGAGACCAAGAAAAATTTACATTTGATTTGTGTTACTCTTATTTTATGTAATCTATCGTTTCGTTTACTAGACAAAGAAGCATTTGTCTCATTCTGGAATAAATATGCGGACTGTAAATTACCTAGTCGGACATCGATACGAAATGAAAGTGCCATTTGCTCGTGAACATATAGAAAAAAGAATAAAAACGGAATTGAAAGATAAAAAACTGTAGTTGTGTGTGAACGAAACAGCAGATCGTCAAAAACATTCTGTGGTTAATGTAATGGTACGTACAATGGAACCACATCGACCGTCATCCTCTTTCTTACTTGCTTCCAAAAGAGTTATAAATTGTATTGCCGATGAAATTTTAAAGGTGGTGTTGAACTCATTGAACAAATTTGAACTTTCAACTAAGCAACTTTTAATGTTTATGAGTGATGGTGCCGAAAACATGCGTTCTTTGGGCCGATCTCTTAAAGAACACAGTGGTAACTTCTTACATGTAACGTGTAAAATCCATACTCTAAATCTTGCGCCACAAACGATTCCTACATGTTTTCCACTAGTAAATGCGTTGATTGCTAGTACAAAGGCAGTGTTTCTAAAGTCCCCGAAACGTACCCGACTATTTTACAAACTGTGTCCTGATTTACCTAAACCACCACAGCCGATTGTTACACGTTGGGGAACCTGGTTGCAGGTTGCGTTTTACTATAACGAATATTTTAATCAAGTAAGGAAGGTAGTTTTAAAATTCAGTCCGACAGAAGCTGCTGCAATCAGGAAAAGCCAGAGAATATTTCAAGATAGTCAGGTTAAAAGATATTTACAAACTATTCACAACAATTACTTCGGACTAGCGGAGGGAATAGGAAAATTACAGAATGTTTCGATGTCGCTAGTGGATTCTGTTCAAATTGTGAACGATGTTCACGCACAGTTATGCGCTGTAGAAAGCGAAACAAATTGGTGTGTAATATGAAAATTTAAAAGTGTTTTAGAGAAAGACCCCGATTTTCTTATATTAAGACAAATTTGTGAAGGTGCGGGGAAGATACATTAAGTTGTTTCAAAGATTATTTTAAATATGCAAATGTAACATCGCTAGATGTCGAACGGTCGTTTTCGGCATTAAAAACATTTATTCCGCACGTCGTACACACTTGACTGAAATAGCTGTGGAAACATATCTAATGATTCAAATATTTAACAGATGTTACTCAGTTTGTGATTTCACGGAAGACTTTTAAAACGGTAAGTGCTTCAGCACGTTTTATAATTTATTTCTTATCTTCTATTTTATGTGTAAACCTTCATGCGCTCGCCACGCCTCTGGCTGTTACCGCATATTTGCCCAGGTTACCTATAATGCAAAATTACATTGTTTCAACACACGCTTCTTCAGATTATGAAGTGTACTAAATTAATTTAGGATACAAACTCTACAAATACTTATGGGTATAACCTTATGGGTATAACTTCAACAAAGGGGAACAACTCTAATCCACTTGGTCTAATAGGTTTATAATTTTACAATTTTTGCTTAGCATGATATTTTTTCTGTTGTAATCCCCAGAACTTGGGCAAATGTCAAAGTAAGATATGCTATTGAATTCGTAATGAAAATACCTTTCCAATGATGTGCCACAAACGGTATCATTCCATTTAAGGTTTTTACGTTGGGGGTGGGGGGTCTTAATGAGGTGAATTTAGTACTATGATATATTAATCAAATGTTTCTCCTTCGAAACAAAAATTGACCGGTCTTTGCATTTTTTAATAATTTTTTTGTTTCGGATGTGGTCCGCCTGGGAAGTTTTCAAATGAACATACTATATATAAGTATATTTTTACATGTATTTTTAGGATGGTGTACTGTAAGATACGCTTTATTAGGACTGAACTTGCATTAGGGTAGCATCCGTTCCATGTAATACAACTTTTCAACGACGGTGTATAAGTCTTTTATATACAATTTGCCGATATTACATAGTATATGTATACATTTGATAGAGTACAGGGTCTATTTTTTATTAGAATACTCATTCCAAGTACGAACCGCCAACTAACTACATACCCTAAACGTTTCACCAACAGTACTAATGTCCGTAAATACGCGCACATCATTCTCTGAACTCTCCTCCGCGTTAACAGTGTACGAAATGCACAGAGAGAACCGTCTGTAGCGTTCGGTAATGTAGACTTTAACAGTGTATTTTCAGTAAACGAAGCGAACCGTTCTCTGGTAAAAGGCCGCCGGTGTGGCATTATGTACGAGCGCTCCGTAAAGTATATAAGGGGGAAACAGTACATAGGCCTCTCGTCTATGTAGCTTCTCGCTTGCACATAACCCCGGTATAGCCTGTGTGTGTATGCCATGAGAAAACAGTCTGTCGCTTGCTTGGAATCGCGTCGTATGTACTCTACAACCCGCACCGAAAACTGCGCGCTAACGTTTTTTTTTTTGATGGGATTTCACCAGGAAAACGTCGCCTACGTACAATCACCACCTCCTCGGAGAGTTCCACGATTTTCGCGTGAAAATCACACGAATACGGCGAGTTTTTAAGGTTAGAAGCGCATAAGGTTGAAAGTCGCCCGACGCGGCCAGTGAATTTGTGAATTTTTTCGCTTTGCCCGTCTTATACCGGGTGTATTTTCCTCCTGAAGCCAATGTATGCGATTTAAATACAATAAACTAACCTCAATTAAATTCTTTGATATTTTCAATGGGATTCAAGCCGAATACCCCTATTAAACGTTAAATACCATAGTGGTTTTATCCCATTGATTAGTGTGCCTTGAGCCTGTATACACGGCGAACAAGTGAAGTTTTTTTTTTGACTGATGTGCGGCTCATTGTGATCCATTCGCGTTATTTATATTATCGTACCATTATTACAAGTATTGTCGCCGTTACTTAGTGTTTATATTTACGCCTAGAAGCGTAGAAGCGGAAAAGAGACCGACATGGATACCGTTTGCCGTCACTGAGTGCCGATACAATAAAGAGAGGTAAGAGAGCAAAGAATTCCCTGCCCTCCGTACTTACCCTCCGTGTTAGGCCTCTTATAACGCGAGAACTATCCGAATTCCACGTTGTTTGCTATGACGTTGTCATAGATTTACGACTAAACAGTAAAATAGCGAAGAAATCCTACGATTTTCGATAGATTTCACCCGTTTCAAAGCAATTTCTCCGAATTAATAATACGTTTCAAATGTATGACAAAACCACCTTTATACACCAAATACATACCTTAAAAAGCATAAAAACCACCCAATTCTACTATTTCCCCCGATTCCAATCGATAAAAATCAATTTCAAGATCGATTTACCAGGTAACGGCATAACCACAACGATCTGTCAAAATATTTACGCAAATTCCATCAAAATCGCTTTTTAATTCCAAAAATCCATTCACTGCAACGCTATATCGAATAAATTCTTTATATGCGAAGATCTTTTACATACATACGTGTATACATACCGCAGAGTACATAACGTAAGGCAGATAACAGCTGACGGGCTTTCTACTGTTTGGAACGGGTCTCCACGTTGCTGCCGCATTTACAAACTGCAATAAAAACATTAGGCGAAGGCAACGCGGCTTATTCCAACTAAGTTCTTCAAAAAAGCCTTTGTTATTTGTAATGTTTCGTCCTTCAAATTCGAGTTAGAATGTCGCCTATATTGTAATGGGCGATTTTTGGGATCTTTCTCTTTGTTTAGGCCTTTTTGGGCGGGTAAAATGATGCCTGGAAGCTTATTTTGTTGTAATACAGCTCGATTCATGAGATTTCGATGCATCTCTTACAAATTTACAGAAATTATTGGTTCTTTGTGTTTATTTATATCAATATAACATCTATCACCTTTTTAGGCCTATTTTTACTATTACTGCGGCAAATTTCCGGTTATTTTTTCAATGTAAAAGCGCTTACGATAATAAAATAGTTTCCATTATACCCAATTATAAAAAAAATCATTTGCGAATCGTAAAATTTGACAGATGATATGTGACAGTTCTTTTGTGATGTCATAATTCTCATTTAAAACGGCTAAGTTCACTTCTGACGTATATTTTTCCTTGATTCTTGTGATTCTGATATATCTTCATCTTTATTTATGTAAATATAATTCTTGTCACGTTCTTAGGCGTATTTTTATTGTTATTGCAACTAAATTAAAGCAATTTTTTGATTATTTTTTAAAGATGAAAGGATCAACAATGATATAATACTTTCCATTGCAGCCAATTGCAAAAAAAATCATTTTCGAATGGTAAAATTTGACAGGTGATATATGACAGTTCTTTTCTGTCGTCATTTAAAGCGACTACGTTCATTTCCAACATATATTTTTCCTTAATTCTTATGATTCTGTTATATTTTTATGTTTATTTATATAAATGTAATACTTATCACGTTCTTAGGCCTATTTTTATTGTTATTGCAACTAAATTAAAGTAATTTTTTGATTATTTTTAAAGACGAAAGCATCAACAATGATACAATACTTTCCATTGCAACCAATTGTAAGAAAAATGTTTGCAAGTGATAACATTTGACAGGTGATGTATGACAGTTCCTTTTTGTGACGTCATGATACTCATTTAAAGCGGCTAAGCTCATCTCCAACGCATATTTTTACTCGATTCTTGCGATTCTGCTATATTTTTCTGTTTATTTATGTAAATATAACACCTATCACGTTCTTAGGCCTATTTTTATTGATACCACAATTAAATTAAAGCAAATTCTCGATAATTTCTTAAAGATAAAAGCACCAACAATAACGTAATACTTTCCATTGCAACCAATTGTACAACACGTATTTGCGAATAGTAAAATTTGACAGATGACATACGGCAGTTCTTTTCGAAACGTCATTATACTCATTTAAAGCGGCTAAATTCACCTTCAATACATATTTTCGCTTGATTCTTGTGATTTTGCAATGTTTTTATGTTTATTTATTTAAATATAACAGCTACCATGTTCTTAGGCTTATATTCTTATTATTACTACAACTAAATTAAGCAAAATTTCGATTATTTTGCAAATACAAAATGATCATCAACAATATAATACTTTCCATTACAGGCAATTGTAAAAAAAAAACATCAATTCTATTTGCGAATGGTAAAATTTGACAGGTGACGTATGACAGTTCTTTTCGTGACGTCAAAATATCCATTTAATGAAATTAGCATCAGTTCCAACCGTCATTTTAGCAAATTAGGCAAATAAAACAGTATACAATGCGATATTTTCGATAATTTGATTGATTCTGATGGGTATTCGTCATATATAGTAAAAATGCCTGAATTATTTCATCAGTTAATAGGGATTTTAATGCAATTATAGCTTATTTTGCTTGAAATGTTTTTAGTTGCATATTTTTATGACTTTTTATTTGGATTAAATATTCAAAAGAATCTATACAGAAGTCGAGCCATATAGGCCTTATTTGTAGGGGTTAATTTTTATAGACCTCTTCATTTGCTGTCAAATTCTTATGGGCCTAATTGGATGGTATAAATTTTATCGAATGTTGTTGGAAAATTTCTAATTAGACAATGTTCTTGTTCTTGGAAAATCTTCCTTCCTATTTTTTGGAACCTCTCTTCCTTCTTGTATCCTTTACTACAAGTTTTCCCACATATTATACATCTACACCATAACGAAGTCCACATTTCTCCCACATCTAACATCCAATTAGAGGCATCTCAACAATGATGTATTATTTATCGGTTAAACCGTCTCCAGGACATATATATCATCTTATATGTCTAATTATGTTCACTATACCGTTGGGATATTACATAACAACCTACGTATGACGTAGCCGAACAGTATGGTAATTGGTAATTGTCGATTTTCTACATAAAACTCTCCTTTCAACTGTAGAAGCTATATTGCTCATTAAGTAACTACCGCGGATCGTTTCTAAAGACACGCAATACACTTTAGATCATAGTCTAATGTTTGTCCTATTAATGTGAGGTCATTAAAACGTTTAAACAACTTGACAGGTTGAATTGATGAAGATGCAGATGTTTGAGTGGGGTAATACGATCGAGATTTTTTGGTTTTAACTGTGTGGAGCGATTTAGAAGTTGTCGAGGAAGATTTTTCCTTTAAAATTTACTTTCACCTAATTAGCTTCCAAACATAATTGGGACTGGTCATTCTTTCAGGTTGGAAACCTAAAATTTCTTTAAAAATGTGAACTATTTCTGCTTCGTGCAAAATCTCTTTTCAATATGGTTCTTTTGTTGAATTTCTTTATGTTGCCTAATTCAAATTACGTTTGATTTTTCCTTTGTGTACGACTTCTGAATCTTTCCAACCATTTATATATCGTAATGTTATAATTTACAACATTGAAGGGAGCTGTCATTAATGGCACGTGTAGTGAATCAGCATGTCCACTCGTTTAACATCAAAATCCCTTTTGGCGGCTATGAGCTCTTTCTCAGCAGCTCCAATTGCTTTCATGACCTCCTATCGCTGAAGTGGGTGTGCTAGGAGATTATTTTAAGTCCAGTCAACGACGATCATCGTGGAACGGATTCTGTTCGTTTTCTTCACATCCTAAATCTTCAATTTCAATGGAATATCTTCCTACAACAATTGACAGCATATCAGTTGTATCTTTCGTATAATTTTGAAAATTAAATATCATTCCGTCAAGTAATCACCTTGTTTGTGTCAGTAAACTTTAATATCGTACGGTTGTTGGTGGTGTGAAAAGTCATAGAGTAGCATCGATTCGGTCTTCCAGTTGCGTCCCTACGTGGCATCCGTTATGCTATTTTTAAAAAATAAGAATATTCGGTTGAAATTTATTATCAAATTATATTTCGAAAAGTGTAGTTGTTCAAATTAGCCGTGATCAAACAATTGCTATCGCGAATAAAATAAAGGAGTGCAAGGGCGCTAATCAATTTCCCACTGTTAGTCAAAATATTCATTCAGGTAACACGTAACATCTTTAAAATCGTCAGAATTTCCTTCAAATTCCATTTTCCCCAATTGTTTTTATGTAAGTGAATAGAAAGATGTTCAGAAATAGTAATCTTAGGATATTTTGATCATTTTCAATGTTTAGGGACTTTTTTCAAGTATTTTTTTTTAATTAACGATCTCGTATTTGCTTTTAGCACGTTATTTTTCCCTTCAAGTTAACTGTTTTAGCGTTAAAACGCTTCTATTCGTCTTTCTCGAGATTCAAGCATGTGTTAGCACATATTATCCGTTATATATTATAAGAGGCATCATCAGCGGTTAAGTAAATGAATTGTGTCCGCGTTATTTCGGTCCAAATTTCCTGGAGAATAAGTGTCGTTTATATCGTGGTTTCCCCTCCTTTTTTCCCCGGCCCTTACCCTACCGCTATTGCTCCATCTTTTTCTATTGCAGCGTTTACCTCTTTCTTCTTTCTTCTATTGTCATTCAAGAAGAGAGCGCATTTTTCGAAAGTTATAGTGCCATACATCCTTATTCCTACCACGGCATATCGGCCTGCGGCATTGCCGTCTCTTTCTGTGAGATTTAGATAAGCTATCTATCTTTTTTCTACGTACCGGATACTGTTTAGGCCATAAGGGTGTAGTACACCCCGTACTGAAAACGTAGTGCCCTTCATTGTGGCGTTTTCGTTGGATTTCTTTACGTTTTCGAAGTATATTTCTTACCTATCAATTTCTAGATCAATGTGGAAGAATAACCACAAATTCTTTTATAATTTTTTACAGATTAAATCTGGATTTTTACGGCCCTTAGAACGGGGTCGTAATTGAATGTGTTCGATAAGAAATTCCCTCATTGTTTTTCCCTATATATAACTACGTAGAACTGCGTGCAAGGGGAAAGTACCTAAGCAGTTCTTTCTTGCGTCTTTGGGGTGGTAAATCTGACCTGTGACACTTTGTTTGGTCGCTCGATGTATTGGAGTACATACGATGATGATTCATGCACGTTTTCCCGTAGATTATTTAGTCTATTTGACGCGAGTCCCTTGTATATAATAAGTGCGTTTGAAAATTATCTGTGCGGTGTAGTATATCAATAAACACCAAACATTGATAAGAAGAACTATGTATGAATGATAAATATGTTGTTCATATTTGAGATTACTTGCAGGGAATGGTTGATATTAGACAATGATTTTATCCTCAAGAAAGGTTTATTAACTCTTATAAATCTGAGGGTGTCTTTTTTGAAAAAAACAAACAAGTATAATGGCTGAATGTTAATGATATTAATGCTTAAAGCTGAATTAGCACATTATTTTGCATATGGGGTTCAACCTTAAATGTTAAAAAAAAACCACAATTGGGTCGTCTTCTTCATCTTCCACCCTCAGCATCTTTATCATAAAACTACATAGCCTACTGGAATCCGGCCTTCTTCTCGTTTTGATTCACAAAACTTGCTGGAGCGATAGTTGCAAATAGTATAATCCCCAGTTCAATCTCCTTCACTGTCTATCAGGTGCGCTCCAAGCTTCAATCTCCTATATCGTGTCAAATCTTCGTCATGTCAATTTGATTTTCGGAGTCGCTAGTATAATGGCTAAATTAGCACATTATTTTACATGTGGGATTTAAGGTTAAAACTTAAACAGAAACCACAACTAGGTCATCTTCTTCATCTTCCACCCCCAGTATATTTATCATGGAAATACACACCCCGCCGAATCCAGCCTTCTTCTCGTTTTGATTCACAAAACTTGCTGGAACGATAGATTCAAATAATATCATCCCCAGTTCAATCTCTTTCACTGTCTAACAGGACCAACGGTGGTGCTGTGTGCTCTAAGCTTCAATCTCTTCTATCGTGTCAAATCTTCGCCATGTCACTTGATTTTCATCTTTGGAGTCGCTAGTGTAATGGCGGAAAGTTAATGATGTTAATGTAGCTGAATTAGCACATTATTTTGCATATGGGATTTAAGTTTATAACTTAAAAAGAAACCACAACTAGGTCGTCTTCTTCACCTTCCACCCCCAGCATATTTATCGTAGAACTGTACAGCTCACTAAATCCAGTCTTCTTCTCACTTTTGATGCACAAATCTTGCTGGAGCGATAGATGCAAATACAGTATGCGTCAAAATATTTTTAATTTTACCAAAGTCCCCCTTTTGAAAGGTTTTGGTTTTGGAAAAAGGGGGACCAAGGAAAATTTAAAAAGGGACGGGGTAAATGGGAAAAAGTTTCAGTACCACGTGAAATACTTCTTCCCGGAAAGTTATCCTGCAGAATGGCTGGAGCTTGTCTAGCTGTATGGCTGGTTTCCCAGTCAAACTCGGTCCACCTTGACGATCGCTTTCGTATGAGCGAAAATAATACTCAACTATGAACATCCTTTCCTCCGTCGAGAAACCTATCTCCAATGGCAATTGCATAACACAACTTTCTTTACGCTACTGGGAATACCTGCAGACACAGTTCTGTTAAGCTGATAAACGAGCGTGCACACAAGTTTCAGTACTGTATATTGTGGCGCATACCGTAGTATCATGCCCAGTTCATTCTCTTTCACTGTTTAACAGGGCCAACAGTGGTGCTGTGTGCTCCAATCTTCAATCTCCTCTATCGTGTCAAATCTTCGCCATGTCGACTTGATTTTCATCTTTGGAGTCGCTAGTATAATGGCTGAAAGTTGATGTTTATGTACTTGAATTAGCACATTATTTTGCATATGGGATTTAAGTTTAAAACTTAAAAGGAGACCACAACTAAGTCGTCTTCTTCACCTTCCACCTCCAGCATATTTATCATGGAATTACACACCCCACTGAATTCAGCCTTCTTCTCGTTTGGATTCACAAAACTGGTTGGAGCGATAGATGCAAATAATATCATCTCTAGTTCAATCTTTTTCACTATCTAACAGGACCAAAAGTGGTGCTGTGTGTTTCAAGCTTCAATCTCCTCTATCGTGTGAAATCTATATAATGTATAATGGCTGAAAGTTAATGATGTTAACGTAGCTGAATTAGCACATTATTTTGCACTGCGATTTATATTTGAAACTTAAAAGGAGACCACAACTAGGTCATCTTCTTCACCTTCCACCCCCAGCACATTTATCATGGAACACACCCTGCAGAATCTAGCCTTCTTCTCGTTTTGATCCACAAAACTTGCTGGAGCAATAGATGCAAACAGTATCATCCCCAGTTCAATTTCTTTCACTGTCTAACCGGACCAACAGTGGTGATGTGTGCTCTAAGCTTCAAGTTCCTATATCGTGTCAAATCTTCCCCATGTTTTGATTTTCAACTTTGGAGTCATAGGGAGCCAGATTAGGCGAATGAGCGCTAGATGAGGAACAACGGTCATGTTGCTTTTCGCCAAAAATTGCTATACGATGAAAGCAATGTGCTCTATGAACGTTTCTTTCTCATATCATCCCTTAACCGCCTTAGGATGTCACGTTAGAACTCTGCATTATGGCCTGACCCGGAGATACGAACTCTTTGTGAATAATCCCATCAATATCAGAAAAAAAGCGGATCAGTAAAGACTTGATGTTGTTTTTGACTTGACGGGCTTTCTTTGGCAGAGGTGAAGATGGACTCTTCTATTGTGACGATTGTTTACATAAACCCAATATTTGTCGCCTGTGACGTTTGAAACTGTCCCTTCAATTCTCTACAATTTAGACAATCTTACAACATTGCCCATGCATTTTTATTTATTAGTATGGGAGAACAGTACTATTGGCTTTGATTCTGTTACTTCTATCATGGGTTATATGGAATCAGTGTAAACAAATTATATGTTATATTGTTTTGGTGGAATATAACAATGTCTAATAAGTTTTAAATATAAAAAGTACAGTAACTGGAGGAACGTTATGATGCAATATGCGTGAGATTTCGCTGATGGAAATTTGGTGTAAAAGCGATTGGTATTGCTTGACATTTCAAGGGAATTTTATAGCATTGATTGGAATTCTGATGGTATTTTAAATATCTTTTTAATACTGCTCATGCATTTTCACTTTATGAGTATGCGTTTCAATACTATATATAGAGAGAATAGCTATAACCGCTTTAATTTTGTCAATTCTGTTGTTAATTTTGTCATTGGTTCACTTGATTTACTTTCACTTTAACAAATTATAATTACATCTAAAATATGGAATATGGAGAATAACCGAAATAATATAAATCATACAACATCGCATGGAATGCTCTAATATAATATGCAATAAAATTTTAAAACTATATGTAATATGAGTTGCATTTGCTGTGACGTCTTTCGATCCAATTATGCCAACTTGGCTTCACTAAACTGCGAAATTGTCAGATTACGAAATATCATATTTGTTGAAAGCGATGGAAGTGTCATAATTATGAATTATAATTTAATGTTAAAAACATTGCGTTTTTAATATTTGATGCCACGTTCGATAAAATATTATTTTTTGTTTCTCTTTTGTCTTATAAGAATTTGCAATTCGAAATGATTTTAGTAATTTCCGGAAATTTGTTATACCAGTTGACAACCAAATCTGATTTAATAGCCACATACGTATCTAACATATATAGGTTGTCTTACGATGAACTGTATCGATCGATATATGTAAGAGTATACATTGGAAAATTCTGAAAATTTGGCAATGTACGAACACCTACGTGTACTATTGAACTAAAATATTTTCAATAATCTAAGACTTCCGGTTATACCGGAAGTAGCTATCAACTTTGTTATTTTAAATATAACACCCTATATATTATTACATTTTTGAATTTCTAATTCCATTTTAAGGTTTGTTTGATGAGACAACTATGTTGCTATTTCTAACCATATTTGAAATATTTGCACTTTGAACTTTTATAACTTTGAAAGTGTTTAACTTAGAAAATAGAAACTTTGTAGAACTATTGACCGTACAGGGCAGGATTAGAAAAGGAATTAATTTTTCGGAAACATTGTACAGTGTGTCCGATAATTAAGATTAAATTTTCAAATGGTAATGATGTCAACATTTAATTTTTTTTTAATACAACTACGTATTCTTCTCCTTCTTATAAAATTGCTCGTACGAAAACACAAGATATTTAGGAAAATGTGTATTTTAACACAAAAGAAGACTATCTACCAACGAAAATGTAGCTTATGTAGGTTTTTAACACGTAAATCGCCGCAAGACAAATTCAGAAATGAGATTCGAGGCCAACTCCTCTTGCTATGCGTAATTTTCGTTTGTGTAAGTAATCTAGTAGTAAACTGAAAAACAAGTGAGACGCTGCTTATTGTTAGCTTCACGCTGCCCCCGACTACGTTGTGACTTGTTTGAGGTAGATACGTAACGCACATTAGCATCTCAGCTTCTTCACAAGTTGTCAAGGTCTAGCAGCTAGAAACACTCAAATTTGCATGCACTATAAATTCATCTGTGTAATTGCATATGTTCATTTCATGTTGAAAAGTTTTGGATGTATCCTATTACGAAATGCAGCATTTTAAAAAACTACAGAAGCTACATTCTACGTCTTTCTTTGGAAGAAAATTTTCCTGAAGAATCTTGCTGATGCGATCGGTGACACCTTGAATGTAGGACAAACACGCTTGCTTATGGAAATTAGGTTTAGATGAGGGGAGTTGCCGTGGATAAGGGCTAATGTAGCGGTTAATGGTAGTTTGAATATCTTTCCTAGAATGATTATTGGGGATCAGAGTTTGAGCGATGTGGTTCAGTTCTTAAGGAAGCGAATTGGGTTCAAATATGGAAATGGCCCTTTGGATAAGAGAATTGATAACAGCGCGTTTTTGCGCTGGATGATGGTGTGAGAAGTCATTGAGATATCTATCCGTGTGCGTGGGTTTTCGATAAACGGAATCTCTTAGGAAAGGAATCATGTTGGGAAATCAGAAATGATAGCAAATCGTTTAAAGATTCGTGCCCATGAGGCCAGATGACAAAGGTGTCATCAACGTACCTGTACCAACACTTCCGCCTTGCAAGATAATAGGGCTTGTTGTTCGAGCGCTTCCATAAAGATGTTGGTGACGACAGGAGACAGAGGAGATACCCTAGCTGCGCCTCGGACTTGCTCGTAGTATTTACTATGAAACTGGAAATAAGTAGAAGAAAGACAAGCTTCAACCAAGTCAGCCAGGTCATCCAGTTGGTCATTGGAGATGAGAAGCTCTTTAATAATGGATACTGAATCTGGTATGGGAACTTTGGTAAATAAGGATTCGATATATCGGATGTCAACTTGTCAACTGTTGATGTTTATGAGCGATGGAGCAGCGAGAATGTGTAGTGTAGGTCGTTCTCTTCAAGAAAAGTGCGAGAGATTTTTACATGTTACGTGTACGTTCTACATCTTATGGCACAAACTATTCGAGAATGTTATTCAGAGGTGGATGTGTTAATAGCAAATACAAAAAAAGTGTTTTTCAAATCTCCCAAACGGATTCGAGCATTTCACAGGCTTTGTCCCAGGGAGTGAATAAAAATTACCACAATTTCTTCATGAAATAACCTTAGCATAACGTAGAAGATCGATTACAATTAAAACATGTTATAATACTTTTTCGGTCACCTCTAGTATTACTAGGTACTTCAAATGTACTAAATTATCGATTTTATCTATTTAATCTCCACATTTGTTATCATTTTTTCCCGCCAATAACGTAATTGATTCTCGCTCGGATTAACACAAATCACAAGTACCTCTCTCAATTAATTCAAACATACGTATACAAGTAAATTTACGAGCAAACAAGGGCCCGCAACATAAAAGCGGTTTTCCCCTCAATACGGCTCCCCATTATCCCCCAAAAACTACCCCCGCCCCCTCGCATTATCCAACGCGCGGACCAGAAATTCGTTTTCATTTCATAATTAATGTAAAATCGAAACACTCCGGGTATCAAACGCGGTATAGACGCAGCTGTTTCTGCCTATGCAGACCCCCGCCAACCGTCCTATATTACGAGAGGTTATTTCGTAGGTAATGTGGAGTTTCATTTAACGCCCTTGCGTGCGTCCCCTTTAGTATTACATCCCTATCTTCCCCCATACCATCAAAATATAATCCGTAATCTGCTTTTGCTTCGTTAGATCTCGTTAAAATTCTAATCAAACCGTTTAGGGTTGAGATTACCACCTTATTACTGAATCTCGCGCAAATTTTCACCTTACAAGTTTATTTTATACCGCGATGTAACCTTGATGATGATTTTATGGCTGGATGATGCTTATAATGTTTCTCTTTTCTTTGCAGAAGGAGAAAATGGATACGTTACCGGCGGCGAAGCATGAGAAGATCAGACTGGTGGAGATTAACGATTATCTGACTTGCCCTTTGTGCAAGGGATACTTCGTAGACGCAACCACGATCTCGGAATGTCTCCATTCATGTTAGTGTTTCATCACTTCTTTCATTTATCGATTGGTCAATAATTGGTGTTGTTTTTTTTATCTTTTGCAGTTTGCAGAAGTTGCATCATTCAATTCCTGCAGGAGAATTCCCATTGCCCAATATGCGAAGTCATCATAAATAAGGCTAAACCCAATATTAAGTGAGTAGTTTTAATTATAGATCTAAAATTGATTTAATTATTTATTGTATTTTGGAATATATGTTGTGCGTAAGATAGTAAATATCAACAGTTTTATTTTCTTAAAACAAAGCAGCTATTTACATAGAATTCTTGAAATGCATATTATTTATATTCACATTATTAATTGCACTTACCTTGCTTAAAACAATACGACATATCCGTATATAATGCAGTAAATTATTTTCATTGCTCGTGATTTTAAAAAGGCTAAGAGAGGTTATCTACAGAATAAGTTCGAACAAAAGTGGATTTAATGTAGAAGTACACATGAAAAAAGTGCCTAAGAACAACAACCAAGATAATGCTAATATAAATAGCCTTTGGTATTGATGGAATCATTCCCGGTAAATACAATGTGGGAAGAGAAAAGCACTAATGCTTTTTTGCTCCTGCCCACATTGTTGTTCATCTCTTAGTTTGTGTCGCTAATCTTCAAAAATAGCAACTAAAATATTTCCTGGCGACACCTAGTGCCAATAGATATAGTGCTAGATAGTAGCGACGGAACCGGAATATAGATACCATCATCGTCATTATAGTCGGCAATGATTTCATAAAAAAGGCATTTTTTTCAGCGATTCCAATGATATATCACTTCACATAGTTATTTTTACAAATAAATAAATTATTGAGCTTTGGCGAATGTTTTACCATTTGTTGTGAACTTGTGCAAAGCTTAAGATAATTCCATATTATCTTCACTTTAAATTCATCAGAAGATAAAATTTTAAAGATTCTTATCGGATAATGTGGTTCTGGTTTTTCCAAAAAAGAAGAATAAGAATTTCCACTTTGTATCTAGTTTCTTGTTTTATTCCTAAATTAACATTGCTATTACAGACATCTTTGAGAAAGCGGTTTTAGTGGATTAGTTGATGGTATTTAGACATTGAACATTGGTCCTTATATTGTACTCTTCTTTCTGGCAAATTAGATGAATAATTTTGCTAAATTCTCGTTAAATAATTTTACAATCTCCAACCGAAGCCATTTTATAAAAGGAAACCTACATCCATCCCCACATTCTCCCCTAATGCATCACAACATCGTTCAATTTGATAAAAAATCAATTCTATCTTCACACCATTTCCCTCCAAATGTATAACCATCACACACCATATACCAGCGCACATATTCGCTATCATCAATTATTCCAATGCTTAGAAACCTGCCAAATGCCGGCAGTTAGGGTTTCGCACTTACTTTTTCCGCGCAACAGCGAAAAAGACGTACTGCCAACTCGCTACTAGTTCTCATCGGCATCTCGTCGAAAAAACCGATTGATTTCACGAAATCGTCGCTTATACATCTACCATGAAGACCCTTCGTAAGGGATTCGACGGGTGTCTTGACGCTTGGAAGCGAGGATGAATTATCGACACGCCGGCGTCTAGGCGCGCATGCTCTCCACGTGGCACGCGTCTAGTTAGGTTTTGCCACGTGACGGCGTCGAAGTGAACGTGAACGTTAAGATTTGTAGTCGTTTTTAACACATTAGAATGACAATTTTTGGAAACAAGTTGGAAGTAAGGGGAGTGGAATTGAAAGCAAGAAAGATGAGGTTTCCATGAGGTAAAATGGAATCTAGTCGTAATACGTCCAAGGAAATAGATTGTCGAAGTGAAAGATAATAAAAGAATGATGGAAGATAGTCAAATACGTTTAATATACTACTATACAAGAACTATGGGTGTAATTATCTCATCCTTTTTGGAGGGCTCCGAAATTAAAACAAATTGGACTTTTATTTGTTCCAAAGTTCCACTTTGTCTTTTGGTATTCACAATAATTTTTTCATCAGAACATTCCTCCTTGAGAATATCTCAAAGGGAAATCGTTATTGATGGTCAATAATGTTGACTAGAATTAGACTAAAGAATCTAGAAATTAATATACAAAAAAATCTAAAGATAATAGTCAAACAAGGCCAAAAACCACAAAGAATCATTAAGCTAATGGTATGATTACATTGAAAATCCTAACATTTGTTTTTCTTGATTTCTTGGTTTTGCGTCAATATGACCGTTTTAGTATTTTCCATTCCTCCATTTTGCCAGCATTTTAAAGTTCTTTTTGCTGAGTGATGGTATGGTTATTTGGCGTCCATTTTCTGGGTGTTGTTGCAGTTGTGGCCTCATGATCGAATGGTGCGGTGCGTAACTTCTTTAAAAGGCTGTAAATTTTTGAAGATGTTCTTTAACAAGTTGGTGATCGTAGTTAACGAAAAAACAAGTATTTTCCATTTTGGTTATAGGAAAAAAGCATTTGTTTTTGATAAAAGGTCTACTGGCTTTTCCAAAAGAGGAAAATCGGAAATCCTCTTCTAATTGGGAAAAATTAGAAGAACATTTTTGAGAGGTTCTAATTGAACAGATTGGTTGTAATTGTGGTTAATGGAATGATATGCCGTTCCATTAATAATTGAAAATCTAAATCTTAATAATATGCAAGAGCAACGTAAAGAAAATGGTTGATTAAGCCCAAAATCTACAGAAGACTATTAAACCGATAATATAAGCATCTACTAACAGTGCTAACGTTTGATGTATTTGAGTGTTTCTGGAGATTTTGCTCCAAACGACTGGTTCAGCATTTTCCATTTTCCTTGAATTCTCCAGAAGAAGATAGAGACCGTATTTTGATCACTTCTAACGTAATTGGAATGGAACTTGGTTGAAAGCCAATAAATCTACTTTCACTAACAAACTTTGTTTAAAGAAGACTTTTAAGGTCTCTTTCTGTTGGGTGTTTAAATCTTTCAAATTGCGTTGGATTTTTTGGCTTCATAAGATCATAAGATTTCTTAGTCTTATTGGTAAGATATGCTAGAGACCAACAAAAAGAAAAATTATTATTGACGATCAAGGAAGACTTGACCTATAAGCTATTAGGATGATACAATCGTTGATTTTTGAATTTTGCTTTTCCTTCTAATAATTATGATCCAATATTGTATAGGTACGACAGAAAGGCGACTTGTTTTAATATTTCCAATGCTTCAAACGGAGTTGAGACTAAGTTTAGTTGAATGCCAGAAACTGTAATTTTCATCAAGAAATCTAAAAAAGACTTTGTGTTTAGCAATATTTGTTTTTTTTTAACTTGTGTCTGAATTTTTGCCTTTTACTTTGTCAATCTTATCAAATTATAGATTCCTTGGCAAACTTGTACTACTTTTGATTTTTTCTGATGATTTTGTCCCAATGTGACATACGACGAAAAATCACTTGCTTCAGTATTTTCTATTTTAATTCATGAATTTTGTTAATTAATATTATTTTGTTTGTCCCAAATTGGATTGGAAACAAATCTTGTTGAATCCCATCCAGAATGCTGTTTTATTAAATCTAAAGAAGATTTCTAAGGTTTTTTAGTTCGTAACATCATTTTTTCCTTTTGGTGTTTGAATTTTTGTCTTTTATTTTGACCAATCTTCAAACTATGTTGCATTTCTTCATTTTTATTGAAAAATTTCATAGTCATCTTGAAAAGATAGGCCAGAGAGACCAATTATTGACTTTTGAATAAGAGGTTAAGTAAATATAAGGGAATCTGGAGGTAACAAAATTGTAGAAATGAAGGACTGAAGATGTACATATGTGGAAAAGGATGTAGGAAAATGATCAAACAAGCTAATTTCCTATTCCCTAGTGATTGTCTACCAATATAATATGTGGCAAAAGAGAAAGTTGTTTCAATATTTCTAATACTCCAAATGAGGCGGGGATCAAGCTTAGTTGAAGGGCAAATACATTATTTGCACCAAAATACTTAATTTGGTAAATTTGAAGCAGACTTCCAAGGTTTTCTTCATTCGTAACATCATTTTCTGCTTGGTAATTAAATTCTTGCGTTTTCTTTGACCAATCTTCAAATTATTTCTTCACTTTCATTGAAAAATTTCTTGGTCTTCTTGGAAAGATAGGCCAGAGAGACTAACAAAATGGAAAATTGTACTAAATAAGAAAGAATCTGGGGAGAACAATATTATAGACAAAAGGGCTAAAGCTGTATATGGAAAAGGATGTAGGAAAATGATCAAGCAAGTTAGTTTCCTATTCCCTAATGATTATCCTCCAAATGAGGTTGGAATACAGTTCAGTTAAAGGCCAAACACTTTTAATACTCCAGAAGATCTAAAGAAGACTTTGAAGTCCGTAGTTAGTAATTTTTTCCTTGAAATTATATTGAATCCATTGAATTTTGTTTAAAGTGTTATTGTACTTTAGAAACTCCAAAACGATGCAGCTTCTATATATTACCAATAAAGAATATCATCAAGTTTGATCATTTCTGATCATGTTGTGTGATTATTTGCCACTTCTTTATGGAAAACTTGATTAAACGCCGTTTGGTACAACTACAAATCATTTGAAAATTTTCCGAAAACTTTGGGACTATACGTTATTATGTTTAAA